>JBAMHV010000019.1:7496679-7511194 GCA_037177535.1 Pseudomugil gertrudae
CGTGTGGATGAAAACTTTTCTGAAAACAATGCCGTGTGTACGATATTATTTTTAAAAACGATGTGGGGGGGATATTCATTTTTAAAAATACCCGGGTACGTGTGTACATGGCCTAAGAGTCACACTCCTGCAAGTGTTGTGAGTTTCCCTGTTGCAGCACACCTGAAACACATCAGACTTAATTAGCAGACTTGTGCAGAGCTTGACATCAAACTCTACTAATTAACAAATTGATCTGAGTCAGGTGTGATGCAGCGTGGAAACTCAACACTTGCAGGAGCGACCGGAGTGACCTACCCCTGAACTAGACCATCTATTTGGGCAAATAGTGACACAGAAAACTCTGGCTTCCTCCCACAGTCCAAAGACATGCACCTTGGGGATAGGCTGATTGGAGACTCTAAATTCCCCATAGGAGTGAATGTGTGTGTGCATGGTTGTCTGTCTATCTGTGTTGGCCCTGGATGGACTGGCGACCTGTTCAGGGTGTACCCCGCCTCTCGCCCGTTGAGCTGGGATTGGCTCCAGCCCCCCCGCGACCCCCCTCTGGGATTAAGCGGAAGAAAATGGATGGATGGATGGATGGTGACACAAAAAGAAAAGAATAAAAGTCTTCCCTCCTCTCTCCACCCCCGCCAAAATAAGATGGTCATTACATTTCAATAGTCCATCCAAGCTTAATATTAATCTGGCATATGAAAAAAAAATTTAAAATAATTTCAAAATAATTAGATCTCCTCATATTTTAATCAGGTTTTACATTATGCGAGTGTAGGCATTTTTATTTCTGGCTTTAATCCTGACTTTTTAGAAGATTTCTGTTATTGCATAAAGCGCCAGATCAATTAAAAGTTCAGGCCAAAAAACCAAAACATAAAAAAGCCATTACAAACAACAAGGCGCTCCATCTAGTGGGCTTGATGTTGTTACAATTCCCTGAGATGGAAAGCTTCTTATTCCTCTAAAAGGTGAAAAATCAAAAGAAAAGATAATAAACCTAAAACTATGATAGACCATAATAATCCATCAGATTGCACGAGTACTCACCACACAGCAGAGCTCGCCACATTTATGTCGACCACAGAGGCGCTTCTTGCTACAACGTCTCTCACACGTGAACACGAGCTCATCTGAGCGGGAAGAGTCGCAGTTGTTAAACACCACAACAACTCAGATTTTAATCTTAATCTCAGTGCTGAAAGCTCACCTTCTTTTTGGATCTCTGCACATGGAACCTCCTAAAATGCACAGAAAGCACCACACATTCAGAAAAACTACATAAAACGCCGTCGTTCTGCCGGTATTTTACCCCACCTTGGTGTTGGAGCCGCATCGGCACCTGATTGTGGAGGTCAGAGAGCAGGGCCCGCAGCTGCCCTCGTGGCACAAGTTCTCACACAGATGGATGGTGTCTGAAACAGCAAAAGATCATCTTCTGACATGCTTATAACAATGTGAACGACGTCTAGCTCATTCCCATCCTGTCTGAGGATACAAAGGGCTTCAGGGAAGACATCAAAATAGTTCTTTTAAAAGCAAAAGCCAAAGAAATCCATACAAATAATAAATACACTGCTGATCTGTGGATACACGGAGTTCCATATAACACAAGGAAACAACATAAAGTCTTTCAGGTGGACAAATAAGACCTGACATTATGTGTCTGCCTTTCTTCACGATACTAGTGCTTCTCTAGATTTCTGTGACTAAAAAAAGCATTAATTTAGCTGAATTGCTGTGTCACACTAAACCAGGTTGGCTGTGTAAACAGAAAACGTGTTGCCTCACGAGATCAGTCCATATTGGATCATTTCTGTTCCGCGTTTCACATCCTTTGCTCTAGAATCAGTTCCCATTACTAACCGGTCGCACAATGTTGTGGGAATTAACCTTCCAGGAATCAGTCTTAGTGCACGCAACACGAAGCAATCTGTGCTTCGTCCTTACCGCTGGAGCCACAGGGTAGAGGTCTGATGCACGTCTTCCCACAGGATGGGATGGGATCAGAGCAGCTTTGTCTTTCAGAGTATCCCAGCTCCAGCAGTTTGGTCAGCGGGGTCTGGCCACAGGGGCAGGTCTTCACCAAGCTCGGTGAGCGTGAGCAGGGCTGGCACGGTCCGCGATGGCACGCCTGCTGGCACTGGTGAGCTTCACAATTCAACGTCCTAACCAGAGAGCAGTGTGAGCTTATGAAGGCAGTTGTTGAAATGAAAAAGTCTGTGTAATATTGTGCGAAGACTCACTTTCCACACAGATTTTGGCAGGAAAAGTGTCCTGAACCATCAAATCCGTCTTTATCTGTGCCGCACAGAACTTTACGAGCAGTTGCCCCACAGTAGCAGGCTACACACAGACACGGACAACAAACCGGTTCATTTAAATACCTCACAAGTTTCCACTCATCCATGTGTGAGACTCACCCTGTTGAACCTCCAGCTGGCAGGGCTGACACGCCCCGCTGTGGCACACCTGTATGCAGGTGTGTTCAGCACAGTTGAGTGAAGCACCACACACGTTACCACACTGGAGCACCGTAGCCTGGCCGCAGCGCATCGGCTGACTAAAAGGAGGTTTAATCAAATAAATAGATAAAAAGGAAATTAATGAAGTACTCAGAACAAGTCTGGAAGTGACACGGTGAGGATATCATGACACGCACCTTGTCCTACCACAGACACAGGATTTTGTTACAAAGGCAGGACACTGAGGACAAGGACCGGGGTGACATAAGCTGAGGAAAAACACAAAGTTCATCATTTCGTGCAAAGCATAGGACAAAGTTGTCAACATTGTGGATCTTATTTTGCTGTTCAGACCTAAACCTGAGGCCAAGAATATGCAAAACAGTCTGTTTAGGATCTGCTAAGCCGACCAATCACAGCAGAGCTTTTTGGTTTTACTCTGAAAGGCAGAAGCCATCAGCGTATCACCATCTCTCTCTTGGAAACTGACTTCAGAGTGAAAGATGTCATCTTTTCTGAATTTTATTCATCTTCAAATGATTTTATACTGAAGGTGTCCAGTAAGTATGTATGTCAAGCACTTTCTGACAGATAAATCATTTAATCCATCACAGCCAGGAAAAGCTCGTTAGCATTAATAGATTTTTTAATTGGGGTAATTTTCATGTCAAATATTCAAATTATTCATTTTATTTTTAATTAAGATTTCCTGTATTTACAGATGTTCTCTTAACTAAGAACCAGAAGAATTACTTTTAACATTTCTCTCTATTTGAGAAAACTGTTTGCTTCCATCTTTCAAATGATAAATTGACTGCATGCGTTTTTAGTCTTATCTGACAGTAAAAGTCACACTGACCTCATCAGCGCTCACATTCATGCAGCACATCAATGGAAACACTACGCGCTTTAGCAGTTACACAGCACTGATACTCCAATGGCCACATTTCAAGCCTTATGGGGGTCATTGTCTCGCTCAAGGACACTTTGACACAGTCCAGGGACGCCAAGAATCCACCAACCTTTTAGTTTACAGGATCCCAAACTACAGCACAGTTTACCTCAACATTCCCACAACCATGAACTACTATCGTTTTCTTTAAAAGAAACAAAAACGGCAACTTAGCCAATAATTATAATTATAGTTTAAACTCTGAAATAATCAGATTTGATGTCTATAAATGATTTTTAATTAATACAAATGTACAATATCTTAGAAAAAACATAAGCTTTTTTAAAAAAATGATATGTGTTAATCATGACTCAGCAACTTTCCATCAGGGAAAATGGTTTCAGTGGCAACATGGTGCTGCACTCGGTCTAAAACAAGCTGAAAATAATTCCTCACTGGATTTTTAAATGTCAGCACAAAGCCAGATCTTCATGTGCATTCATGGCTCACATGTTACAGGGGTGTCTGCAGTCCACTCCACTCCTCTTTTTGCCACACATGTCACCACAACTGTGAGGAATCTCGCTGCGCTGCCACTCAGGGTTTGTCGCTTTACCTGGAAATAATGAGAGTAATGAACCTAAAGCACAGAAAAATTATTCTCTGATAGATTACATTTTTAAAAAGTAGTGACGGTGTAAAAAAAAGTTGTGTTTGCTACTCACCACAGAAGCAAGTGTAGGTCGACGGGTGTTTTATTACAACATTCTGGCAGGCTGGACAACGCCAGCCATCAGATGAATCTAAAAACAGGTTTTCTTAACATGAATAAAAATATATTATATCTGTGCTTCATGTCAAACAATCACAAACCCACTTAGAGGCAAACAAACTGTTGAGTCAGCAGAAATAATCCAAATAGAGTCACAGTGTTTGCCTCTGTGTCACAGGGACAGCAGGTATTATACAGCTTGTTAAGCTGAGAGGACACAGTGTGCTGAAACTTTACAACAGACACCAAGCAGCAGCAGTAAAAGTCCTCTGCCGTACCGTCTGCCTGTGAAGCCGGAGATCGAGCCCATTTCTTGATGCAGTTCAGGTGAAAAACATGGAAGCAGCTTTGGCAGCTCCACACTGGGGCCATGACCCGAATGACATCGCAGCACACCATGCACTCATACTTCTCTTCAGACAGCTGTTCAATCAGACATCCTGCGGAGAGAAGACACCAAAGGCTCAGAAAACAGCAGCGATCCAGAGAAACAACCAAGACTAAAACTCACATCCACACTTCCAGTTCAATGTTCTCACAAAGAGACAACTGATCAGAGAGATGTTTAGTAAAAAGGAACAATCTTAGATGTTTTCCCTCCAGGCAGAACAAATAATCTGAAAGCATGATGGATGCTTTTCTACAGTTGCCTTATAGTTTTTATTAAATCTGAAGCAAAAATATAAAAACAATCATGATCATACGATTGAATATTTTCCCAACAAGGTTCCGTAAATATGAAAACTTCTGTCTGCATAATTACAACCTCCTTTTATAACTAAATGACTAACTAAAGAAACATGACAGCAGTCACCTGTCTGGGTCTCTTTACTCTTGGGCATCTTGTCCCACCTCCCCGGGCCCGGCTTGTGGTTATGACTGTTTGTTCTTCTCCCTCCTCTTCCCTGAAACTGTGCAGGTGGTCTTGAGCTTCGTCCAGCTCGTCCAGGATCCTCAGATGACCTGCCCTGGTTGTAGTCATCCTGGCTTGCTGTACCCCTCTCAGAGCCCGTCTCTTCTGATGGAGGTTTCAGTGGCTTGATTGGTCCTTGCCGTCGCTTCACATCGGTGTGTTTTCTTTGGTGATCATGTTGAGCTCTAATGCCAGACTTGCCCTGGTGAGTAATTTCTGAAGGATTTTCTCCTTTGGTACTAAGAGGCCTGTGACCTGTGACTGTCGGGTAGCTCTCCTTTAAATGATCCCTTTTCTCACTTTGCTCTTCTCTCCTTTGCCTCTGATCAAAGTTTCTAGATTTTTTAACCTGAGCGTCCAGCTCTTTACCCGTCTGTTCAAAATCCCTGTTCATACTTTCTCTCCTCCAGCTTGGCCCATCAGCTCCATCCACAGGTTGGGCACCTGACTGGTAACCACCTGAATATCTGTCGCTTGCACCATACTGGCCAAAGTCACCCCCAAGTCTCTGTCGCCAGGGGCCTGAGCCTCCAAGACCTCCATTTAAACCTCTATTCCCTTCTCTCCTTCCTCTACCTCTGCCTCTCCTTCTTGCTACGTCTTCTCCTTGAGGAAGAGGAGGGTGATACTCTGCATAATTTGAATTATAATGACCATATGAGTGTCTAAAGCCCTGGTGGAAGTTTCCATATTGCTGAGCTGTGTCATAGCTATTATTACTCAGGTTTCTATCATTATTTTGCCTGGGCCGTCGTCCTCGAGATTTGTACTGATGTGGTTTCTGTTGTGAGGTCTCATCAGGATGAAGGTCAGGTTGGTCTAGAAAGAGGAAAGGAGACAGAGTTACTATCGAACAACAATAGTACAATAGTTACAGCTCTGTATTGCATGTTTGTGCATCTGATATACAGAGTTCAATGTTCTAGCTGGACTATAACAATGTCAAGTTTCTACATAAACAGACCTTTACCCACATATGTAAATAACAAGGAGTTACAATAAGTAACCAAGTAGAAATAAAGGGATGAATAACTCAAGGTGGCCATAAACAAGTAAATGCTGTAAGAGTAAATATACAACACTTAACTAGCAAGGTATAAGTTTTGCTCAACATGATCTAATTGTGATTTAATGTAACTGTCATGTGGATAGAAAACAGTAAATAAAGACAAATTGCATCTAGAAGTTTATATGACACAAATTTATGAGAGCACCACTTTAGTCCTTGCTATATTATCCTTGTTCAGGCGTGTAGTTGGAATTCAAAGTTCGTTGTTACGTAAGCTGCATGTTAACGTTAGCAATCTTTATCACGGATAAAAACTCATATTAGTTACAGGTTAGTTTTAATTGTTGGCTAATGCTAGCTGGCTAACACGTTTAGTATAACAATACGTGCCGTTAACTTAGGCTTTGAACTAGCTAGCTTAACCATACGTTTTTATTACGAAACCGGGAAGCGATTTAGCAACTTCTAAGTCAGCAGAAAAAACAACAACATAAACATATTTACCCGAGGGGCCCTCAGCCATTCACTCCAAACTGTGGCTGTTGCTTCTTCCACAGAGCAAGTTTGACGACACCACGTTGTGTTAGAAGAGATGACAGGTGTACCCAGGCACAAAGCCACACCTTTTCACCTGTGCCCTGCTTGTAAGAACTGATAGGATTTCCTTGAGGAGTAATAATAATTTCCTGCGCTCTTCAACACCCTTTCCAACACGAGCTAGCTGGCGGCTAGCTAACAGTGTCAAAGTAGCCTGAATCCAACCGGAACTTCCGGTAAGCATTGTTAAAATAAAACGCTTACAGACGTAAAGTAATTCATCTGTAATAATCTCACAGATTTGTGTAGCTGTGTCTTAATAAAGCCATAAATAAAATAAAAAAATCACAATTAATTACTTAAACAATTCAACTACTAGTTCCAGTGTTTGGCGGAGCAACGTTTTCTGACTAATAACATAATATATTAATTGATTTACGTCTTTGTTTTGTTTTTTTGTGGCATGTAATACTAAAAGTAATACCATATTTTGATGTTTTCGACCAAACTGGAATGCTCAGTAAATGGAGAGCTGTTACATAAAAGTTAAGTCTAAGTCGACCAAAATAAATTTATCTTTTATTTTTTAGTTTTGGAGGCTTCAATTTATTTTCATCACCAGTAAACATTTAGTAAACTTGCTATTTTTTATGTCCCACAGGCTGTCTATACAGTGAAGCTGTGGTGAAAGGTGTGTGTTTATATGTGTTGCTATTTAAACATGTTGTTTAATATTTGAATATTATTGTATTTCGTTATAACAGAAAGAAACTAGAATATAAAAGCAAGTAAACCAGAAGAAATTATTAGATATTTTAGTTAACGTGATAAGCAAATTAACATGACTCATAATTTATTTTAATTTATTTGGCCTCTTACTAAATCAATAGAAACTTTTAGTGGCAATTGGATTATTGCTTCAGTACACGAGTAAACAAATAAACAATAGGTCATCTCAACTAAGATACCGAAATAAAAGTGTAAAGTTTAATACAAGAAACTGCCTCAGTTGTTGTTAAAAGAAGTGAATAGCAGTACAGGAAACTGTTAGACTAAAGATTAGTGTGACTAATTAGATTATGTCTTTTACTCTACATATGTTCCATTAAAGCCTAAATTATTTTTGACAGTAGATGGATGGGCTAATATTTTAACAAACTATAAACAATGTGGGGTACATGCATCTTGGTGTATGAGTGTACACGGCATGGCTGTCTTGTTCATCTCTAAAGGCAAAATTAATGCTTCAGCATTTGTACAGATTTGTTCCAACTTAAACTTATCTTTGTTATGGAAGGTCTGATTTATTACCACATTCTGCATGTGGTATGCAGTTTGGCTCTGCAGTAAAACAGGCCAGCTGCTAAGGCAGATTGTTTGCAAGCTTATTACTATGCTTGGGAAATGATCAAATGAACAATACGAAGAAGACGGTGCTGAATTAACATGTAACCAAATAAAATTGGGGCAATGTTTGATGTTCAGAACATAAAAAGTTATTTCCTCTGTCTATACTTGCAGAGTGCTGTTAAAAAAAGTGATTTGACCAATCATAAACCTGCCACTGCTTTAACCTTCCATGAAATATGATTTTAACTTTAAGATAACCATATTTTTGTTATGTAATCCACATTTTTGACAGTATCACTCTTTTTAAAATACTTTACTGTATTTTGGATAATACTAATATTTTTCCTTTATAATCTGAATGTTCCACCTGTATTATGTCTATGCATTTTTTAATAAAAACAATTGTTCCCAGTTTCAGCGTCGTTTCCTAAAATCACCACAAGGTGGCGCTTTATGTCTGAATGTAGACAACAGGAACGCAGAGTGCTTTCCTGCTTAGAAAAAAGAAAAGTAATGGAACATCCCCTTTATTTCTATGTATTTACCACATAACCCAATGTGGCAGGTAGTGGTCTATTAAAAGATTCATTCATGCAGCTTTGAAAAGGAAGTGAAAATGGCTAGTAGCGCAAATAAATGTTATTAAAAAGCTTCTCTTTGACTATGTCTGGTTGAGTGGGATTTCTCATTTTATACATATATACAAAGACTACATCGGAGGTTACATGCTTTTTTATGTGCAGCTGCTTGATAGTTTATTCATGGAAAATTAGGCTTACATAAACGAATAATTAGTTCAAAGACACCTGTCTTTGATATGGGAAATTAATGTTTCTCTTTAAAACATAAAGATGAAAAGACGATTTTTAACCAGATGAACTCCATTATAATAAAACAAAGTTGGATTTTGTTGGCGTGAAAGCATGTGGTGTAGATATGCGTAGCCATATAGCATGATAATATCTAAAAAGCCTCTTTAACCGTAAATGAACAGCAAACTGTGTTTCGATTTTTTTAATATCTTATAAATGGTTGTTTTAGTTGCGGACCTACAGTCAAACGGATTACTCTGCAGTCACAGAATCCAGATCACGCATGCGTGGTAAGGCTCCTTGTCCAGGAGAGGTGGGTGGGAGAGGACTGCGTAAAGATGGCGTGAGACGACACCAAGTAAAGGAAATACTGAATTTGCTTTTCAAAATAAACTGACCATATGATCATGTTGGTTTGTGTATATATCTAAAAAATATATACCGTATATACTTTTGCATGCGTCTGACAGTAATAAAAGTGGGATCTTTGATTGTCTAAAGTCAATAACTTTGTAATAATTTTGACGACTGGAGTAGAGGGATAAAGTTTAATCAAATTATTACCTCTCAAAGATGAGTACGCCCAAATGGATAAAAAATGAACAGTTTGATTGTTTAAAAAAACAGCTTTGTAAATGGTAAAACAGTTGTGAACAAAAACATTTGGTAGCATAACGCTCATGTGGTTTTATGCTGAAAGTCCTTACCGGATGCGACACATCCTGTTACTGTTAACTTGACTCTGCCTCTCCTCAGCTCTGCGCGCGGCCGAGCAGGAGAGAGTGGCAGTGAATGTGTCTGCGGCAGCGTTTAGCTGTTTTTTAAAAAGAAAAACGCAAACTACCGCTAAAGAAAAAAGGACCAAACCCCGCCGCATTTCCAGACAACCTCGGCAGACCCTGGACTATGATACCTTCCCAACCGGGGCTGGTAACGGCGCGCTGTTTGGACGACAAGCGGCTTATTGCACATCTGTAGAGCATAATGAGGGCATCCGTTATTCTTCACGGCGCTTTTTCCTTCAAGGTTTAGCAAGACGCGGAGTGACACTGTTTATAAATGTGTCTCTTTTAGACATCCTCGGAAGGAAAACACTCGCCGAGGGGACGCAGCTTGTAGATATTTAGCTAAATTCTCCCTCCCGTCGCCCCGGAGAAGTCATTGGAGAAGTCACCGTAGAAGAAGACACGTCTTAGTCATCCCGATAGTTTTTACACAGTTTTGGAAGGAAAATCGCATCTGCCTTCAATCGCCTCGCGCCAAACTCCCCCCTGCTTTCTTTCTTTTCCTGTTTTTTCTTTTAATCTTACATGGTTTTGTCTTTCTGAACATTTATCGCCAACCCTTCTGTGGGCATTTCCCCCCATTTAAAGGATGCCGGATCAAATATCGGTGTCCGAGTTTCTCTCGGAGACAACAGAGGATTACAAGTCCCCGACAACATCCAGCTTCACCACCCGCCTGCAGAGCTGCAGGAATACAGTGAATGTGCTGGAGGAGGTAAGGCTGAATGGATGGATGCTTGAATAAGTGAAAAGAGAGAAGAAATCACCCCTATAGACAATTAAATCTAGTTTAAATATGAAAGGCTGCATGAAATTAAACCCCTGTCCACATTCATTATTTTGTATTGCACCTCAGAGAAATGCAATAATTGCACCTGTTGCTTTAAAGTGCATTTTTCCTGATGTTGCATGCCTTTTTTTGTTTATTTGCCCAAAAAAAAGACAATTCATAAGAAGTATTAGGAGTCAGTCCTTGTTAGTGAGGGTGAATTGTATTATGGTGTGCTATCTGAGAGAATCTTACTGGTCTTTCTTGCTAGATATGTGGTGTAATAATAGAGGGGGTGGGTGGCTTTGTTGGAAGAGTGCAGGGAATAGAAGGATGTGCACTCAGGCCTGCAGCTCTCTGTGTTCACTATTACATAACTCAGGGCTTGAGAGTGTGGTGCCAGGCTGTAGCAGTTTGTGTGTGTGACAGAAAATACTCCTTTTTAGTCATTGTTACACACACACACGGCACACATGCATACAACAGATTTTATTATTCTAATATAGCATAAAAATAAATTCCCACAGAAAGCGGTGTAATCAGGTCATATAGATGGGTTGTGTGGGTCCCACCTTCCCTGCTGCCATGATTAAATGGAGCATCAAACCAGGGGAGCGCACACCTTCACTGTTGTCCGCTAATGCCAAAATGTGACCTCATTTCCCAGTTTGAAAGGCATTCAGCTGCAGACATGAATGACTTCAGGCTTGCAGCATTTAGCCTAATCTGTCATGTAAAGTAGGAGCTTTGAATTTGACACTTATCTTTCCATTTCAGGATGACTTAATTGAGTTTATTTGAATAAGAAATGTTATTATGAGGAGGATAGCAACCAGAGATTGGGTTTTGTAATGGAGAAATCCCTGACCTTGTTCTCCCTTTAAACTGAAACATGCAGTCTGTGCTATCCACCTCTTCTAACTCCAGTCCTTTACAAGTATATCATATCATAACAATAGAAAGTCTACCAAAGCAGAGCCAGGACTGTGTTTATTCTCAACATGGAACACACTTTGTGTCTGCTGACTGTAACAAGAAAAAGGCTCGCATCATGAATCACCTCTCTGGCTCCGTGCCCCTGATCCAAGAGCCTGCTGCAGCACAAACGAAAAACATCTGTTCGAGAGGGCCGCCATGTGCGCTGGGCTTCGGTAGCCACTCTGGAATTTTTGCACAGATCACATGACGAGGAAGACTATTATACAGGCACCAAAGAGGGAGCAACATCCTCTTCAGTGTTTAAATACAGGCAAGATGCTGAAGAGAGTCAGCTCAGACTGGGATACACCCAGTTAGCCTAATGTCATGGTTAAATACTGTTATAGTTGAGTTTCTTTTATGAAATTAGCAACCCTGTTTGACTCACGCTTAGACACACCAGGACTAAACTCGCATTATGCACAACTGCAGAGAGGTGCCCTTGGCGCTGCTTCGCCTGCAGAGGACTTATTTTTTTGTCCTCAGCCTCAAAGCATCCAGCTTTATTTTCTGCAGCTCACTTCCTCTGTATGTTGACGAGGTAAATTATGCAAAGGTACACGGTGAATATTTCATACTGTAACCTGAGGGGGAGATCTGAGCCAGCAGGAGAGTTGTCATTCTCCATGTGATTCCACCTGAGTCATCAGGAGGCGCAGTGAGGGAAAAAAAAGAGATGCTGCAGCATCACATGTTCTTCATTCACCACCTCGCATTAAGCATTGATGCATATTCATGACACAGTGACGTTCGCAACTTGAAAGGCTCCGTCTCTGAAGCCTTCCTCTCTCCAGAACGCGTCGGAGATGTTGACTGTTTATATTTGGATCGTTGCAGAAATGGGCGAGACAAAGAGCAGCCAGATGGGAAGATAAAGTTTTAAAAATAACCTTCCTGTTTGAGACAAAGGAGAGGGGGACACTGTGCGTGTGTGTGTTTGCAGTGTAGGTGGCAGACCGGAAGCTGGCTGATGTGTCTGGCTTTTATTTAAGCTGTCATCTTTGGAGCAGAGCGTGTGTCGCCGTGATCACACTGCGTTTCCCAGTGAGGACTCGGCCGTCGAACTGGGCGTTGATGTTCCCATTGCTCTATCCAGTAGATTAGGTGGAATATGCTGTATCAGGAGTAGTTATCATTTTCTCTTTGTCCAACTGGGAAATTAATTGGCAGTAATTAGTCGCAGAAGCAGCGATGTAGCTGAAGCTTTTCTCCCGTTCTGCACGATCTGCTCTGTTAAATTCACCCCAAAGAGCAAGAGCAATAACTAAACTGTCAGAAAGCTGCCGCTGATCAGTTTGTGTTTATTTATTTAACAGCAGAAATGTCAAATCTCTTATTGTGAGATTCTCCTGCTTTTGTTTTTATTCTCTCTCTCTCTAATGTAAGTTAATATTAGCAGCAGGCACATGTGTCTCCCCCGAGGGGCTTGTATTGTCTGTCCCCTCTACCCCACAGATGGCACTTTGCGTCACTGGGTTTGTTTTCCTGAACCACAAAGAGCCAAAGTGGCAATAGAAGGGAAATCCTCACTGCATTGGCATGCTTCTTACACCGCATCACATGGGCTGGACCAGAAACATGTTCACAGTCACACTGTTCAAGCTACTTTGACCTAAAACACAGCTGCCTATTATACTGATAGTTACTTTTATAGAACAACCTTTTTAGCTGCACCACTTTGATGCTATCATATGTTAAAAAGAATGAGGGGCTTTTATTTTCTAAACCACTGCCTATTTACATTGGCATAATAGTCATTGCCTCGAGTCGTCATCCTGTGTGCAAGTCCCGTTTTTAAAGCTTCACCGTTTATTTAGAGAATGACCTTTCATAGGATCTTGTAAAAGGTCTGATCTTCAGTAGAAAGATGGTCAGATGTAAACATAAAAAAGTCCCATTCAAGAAGGTCTGAGGCTGGAAAGAGTTTTAAATCATAGATGCTACAGAAAGCATTCACGTCTGGTGGCGTAAGCATCAGCGACCTTTAATTTTTCCTCTAACGTGTTGCATGCCACACATTCAAGTCGTTTTGCCTCTGAGGAGCTTGGCTGGGACTATAAGCCTGCCATCTGCAGCTTCTTGTTCCGTTTCAGGATTTTGTGACATTTTTAACACGTGAAAACCTCCAGCGGAGCTTGCTGAAGGTCTCAGTGGAGCAGTAGAACGAGCCCGCTTGGTTCTGTCGGCGACTCGTTGTGAGGCTCTACTTTTAGCTTTTAACGCTTTCCGTCCAAGAGCCTGGATGTGTCTCTGCACCCTTTCTGAGTACGAGCTTCGCAAGCACATGTCTGCTTGTTGTGATGTTTATGTGCATCTTGTAAACACTTTGAGACATATGTGGAGCAGTCCAAGCTGCGTTTGGTTGTGCTAATGCAGCTGTTGGCCCTTTATCTTTTCTCTGCTGTGGAAACACATAGTGGACATTTATTATTCACTGTTGTTTTTCAACCCTGTTAATTCTTGCTTTGTCATGTTGTGTTGTTTTTTTCTCCTTTTGTGATGAAATTAGGAGTTTCCTGTAGTCCTGGGCCTCAGCTAACTCTCAACAAATCAGTATTTGACCTTTGTGATCCATAAACTCCAAAGGCTGCAAGTTATTATGATTTTGAAAGGCTGAACAGAAACCCATTGCCATTGGTTGGATACCTCAAATCCTTCAGTTTGCACATCCTGACACTGATGCAGATGGATGCCTATATGCATCAATGAGACTTAATAGAAATGCTGCGTTCTTACCTACCAGATCCACCACAACAAGTTCTTCTTTAGCAAAAATGCAGTCTTTTTTTATTCCTATCAAGAATTTTCCAGATGGCGAATCTCTGGGCTTCATGTCACCAAGAGGACTGACATACTAAGCAACTCAGGACCTCTCAAATTCACTACGATAGTTCTATTACTCACCCACTTAACCCACTTGAACCAGTAGCCTGCCACTTATTTAATATTTGTTATCAAGTAGCTTAAGATGCATTTTTTATATTGAAAAAGATAATTAAAGATAAAAGCTAATGATGAAACATTTTCTTTGTACTCGTAGTGGTCTCAATTGGCAGCATCACAGGTCCATATAAAAGAACTTAAAGGAGATATATGATGCTTTTAAATCCCTCTTTTAAAATGTAAATTGTTAATTTATTGTCTGTATAAAGTAGAACTACAATGCTTTGGTCTGAATTCCTGCTTATTCTCGCTCCACACACACCTTATAACCCTGTTCTGAGGTGTGTCTCGCT
>JBAMHV010000019.1:7517799-7544101 GCA_037177535.1 Pseudomugil gertrudae
CTGGAGTGAGTTTGCTGCACTGAAAGTAAAGGGGCCGAATAATATTGCACGCCCCACTTTTCAGTTTTTTATTTGTTGAAAACGTTTAAATTATCCAATAAATTTTGTTCCACTTCACGATTGTGTCCCACTTGTTGTTGATTCTCGACTAAAAATTTAAAGTTAATATCTTTATGTTTGAAGCCTGAAATGTGGCGAAAGGTTGCAAGGTTCAAGGGGGCCGAATACTTTCGCAAGGCACCGTACTGGTGCAACAAGAATATACTGGTGCTACAGGAATATACTGGTGCTGCAAGAATATACTGGTGCTACAGGAATATACTGGTGCTACAGGAATATACTGGTGCTATAAGAATAGACTGGTGCTGCAACCATATACTGGTGCTCCTGAAGAGCTGCCTGTTCATTATGTTTCAGTGTGAACTTTCGGTTCACGTCTGGCAGGCAGATGAAAGCTGAAACCAGACATGTATTATTTTACAGCGGTTTGTTATCTTGATCATTGTTTTTTGAGGTTTGTGGGGACAAGTTTTCTTTTTGTTTTCTTAAACTGCAAGTCGAAAGCTTCAAAATCCTTTTGATATTCGGTGGATTGACCGGAGGAGCTGTTTTGCTTTTTGGTTGACTTCCTGTTGAGGGAGCAGATTCCATTAGTTATAAGGGGCTGTCGCAGAGATGGTTAATGCATTTTAAACAAAAAAAGCTAAACATTTAATTAAATCTGTTTCCTTGATTTGATGTGTTGTGATTCAAGAGACTGGGTTTGTATGCCAAATGATTATTTGTCTCGCTTATATGTTGGTAACAAGCGTTTCATGGACTCAATTATCAATCAAAACCATAACCAGAGGTATAATGGTGAGCATTTTGTGCAGCCCTGGATAAATGGTGGTTTTGTGGCTCTCGAGATTCAGATGTACCTGGAGGCGTACAGCTGCTGTTTTCTTAGAGATATAAAACCCAACAGAAAGAGGATACAAGCTGTCATTGTTTTTAATCATCAGCTCCAAGAATCTGTTATTATAGTAGAATAATCCAACTTCACTTGAGTAATGATTTCCTGACTATTGAGCGTGATGCAGATAAAAATGAGGTGGGTGAGTCTAATGCAGCAGTACGTGGGTGTGATTGTGAAAACATGTGCATCAATCGAAACAAGCGGTGGGCTGAGTGAGAGTGAGCACAGCAGAGGGAAGTCGCCAAACGATGTGTGAATGTAATACCGCTGCACGCAGTTCGGTTTGACTCTCCTCTGGCTGCACACATGCGCGCCAGTTCCTGCACAGTCTCTGGAGATAGGCAGCGTCTTCGCTGCTCAGGAAGTTGGCTTGATCCAAGCGTGCACAGAGAAGCTCACAGCTGAGCAACTCATTTCTGTCAGTGTAGAGGAAGATGCAAACTGGGAGCAAATGGTAGCAGCATATCGCTGACTGATCCTCAATTCTCTTTGGGATACTTGTTGGTAAATAAATACAAGCTAGTAGGCTAATACGAGCAGACACCCAGAGTAAGGAGGACTTCAGATGGCATTTATGAGCCATAAACATCATTCCATCCAAATTTTTTTATCACCATCAACAATTCACTGGAGCGTTGCAGTGTTTTTTAAAGGATTATATTTCAGTTCAAAGCTTAAATTAGTCACATTATTGCTAATTCAAGACAGAATCCTCTTTATTTCTTTGCCAAGATGCACAGCGATCGCATGGCAAAGCAGCTGAAAGCAGAGATTTCAGAGAGTTCATTGTGGTTTGGGCTCCACTGTGGGACATTCAAGTGCTAATGGGAGGTTGTCACAAATGGGAACTGAGAGTTGGCCACAGAAAGGTGACGCATCGATGTATTGTTGCTGGAAAAGCTACTCTAATGAAAGACAGAGAAGGCTTGGTGTTGGAGGAAAAACATTTCACTCTGGGAGTTTTCTTGTTTGTAGGGAAATCGGTTGGGTAGTAGTCCAAAAGATGCGACGTGCTCGGCTCTGTACGGCTTTCTGTGAGATGATCAGCCTGAGAAAATGCATGATTGATGTTTGGGACTCTCACTGGCTTCACTCTGCAAAAGACAAAGTCTAACTTTATCCCTCTGCCATGTCAACACACTGCATCAGTCATGCTGATACACTTCTTTACCCAGAGCAAAACCACTTGCAGCAGACCACTCTGTTGCTGTCTGTGTTAAAGAAACGTCTGACCACCTCAGCCGCTTTTTAAAATGTTACGTCCTCTCATTTTTCCCATTCCACTTGGAAAGCCGAAGGCCTCTTCGGCTGCAGGCCTGGAGAAAGGGATGTGCTTTTGTTTCCTGCCAATAAAATGGGCTCCCCACCCTTCCTGCTTGAGTCATGCCACATAGACTCACTGACAGACAAATGCAGTTGTCTTATACGACTTCATTACGCTTAACAAATGAGACAAAAAGACTGGATTTGTTGTGCTAGTTTTAGTTACACTTCCTCTTTGGTAGTTTTGAAATTTAGGACAGAAAGAAAATTGTACATTTTGGATGAGGAAGGAGAGATTTAGCCTAAAATATCTTGAGGAGAATTTAAAAAAAAAGATGATTATATCCTATATTTTTTTGAAGAAACGCCCTTTCAGTTGCTTTTTGGCCCTGAATCTGAACCCTGGGGGAGTCTTTTGATAATTGTGCCCTTTCCTGTTTGCTTCTTCAAGGAAATAATTTGCATTTCAGCGATTCTGAGAAACCGACTGCCCGCTCTGCTTGTTTGAAGGGTAAAATCTGCCACAGTGGTACTTCTGAGTTCCAGACACCATGGTGAAGAATGGCGAGCTGTCGCACAAAGCGGTTAGATCGCATCTCCACGCTGCTCTCCGCCAGAGTGATGACAAATATCACCAAGAGAGGAGAGCATCTCAAAGAGCAATTTGAGAAAAGATGGCCTGAAAGTGTGTTGTTTTGTGCTCCTCCGCTGTCAGCACAGAGCTGGTGGTGTCATTAGATGAGTGCCAGTGACCCAGGACAGGACACTGACACTTCCTGCTTCCCGTCAAAGGACGGCTGCAGGGGAAGCTGCAGGGCTGTAGCGGGAGGATAAGGCTTTGGGCAGGAAGCGTAAAGCTGAGACAGCCTCCAGTCTGTCATGCCCAGTCATTGTCGCCACCAGTTTCCCCCTCAAGCTTCGACCTTCTGGGCATGACTGTGTGTGTTTGTGTGGTGTGTAGGAGCCAGGAAGTCTGATCCCTTACCCTCTTTAGCCACATTTTATCTTCCATAGGGGTAGTTTCTCCTTTTTTTTTTATCATTGGTTCTTTTTATTTAAATAAACAATAATAAAGATGGCTGTATCCTCTGAGACATTACATCAGTTCTTACTAAGCCCTAAACCTAGTAGTTACAACCTCTGATGTGTGTTTGTTGATTTCAAAGCTTCAGTGAGACATTAGGCTGAAAAAGAAATGTGAGTTGTAACCACTCCTGCAACCCTGAATGTAGCATCCTCTATGAAAATATATGTGCATAGCTGGATGGTGGTCTGATTAATACTGATAAGAGTAATATGACAGGTCTGAATACAACTGAATCCTTTGCAGCAACAGGAGAAAAGCTGGTTGTTCAGCTTTAACATACTGCTGCAAGAAATGTGATGATTGGTTTGTCTTTTCTTTCTTTCATTCCTCTAAAAATGTCTTCCCCCTCTCCTCTTTGATATCGAACTTTCAAGGGCTCTCTAACCGCGGTGCTCATACTGCCTCTAAAAGCTGTTCATGCTGCGGCACTGTGCCTAACCACCAGCGTTCACCTCTTTTAAATTTGCCCTTGACCTCTTTGGCTCCATCTCTGACAAACCTTCCTTTAACAGCAATCACATGTTGACTTTTACTGCACAGATGGCTCTTCAAGATAGATATTCTTTTAGTGTAATAGCACACTGGCTGAGTGAAACGTCCTGGCTTTCTCACTGAACATGGAGTCTGCATCACTTGTTGTAGGGGTGGAAAGACAGGCGCCCGCAGATGTTTTGGCATTGTAGTACTTGGCAGTTCCCCTGAACTGAACTGAGGGGTGGATGGGGGGTCATGCTAATGGTTGCTGGTAGATTAGAAACAATCTATTGATTATATTCAGTAGTAGTCGGCCTTTTGGAGAGCAGAGTTTAGAGGCATTCTTGCCTGTTGCCAAGGGTTTATAGAGTGTGTGCCAAAAGGCCTCTAGTGAAACTTGAAAAACCAGTTTAACAAACCCTTTATCCAATTTAATTTAACTGAAAATGTGTGAAGATTGTAATTTAGATTGTAAATAAACATGATTAGTTTTGTCATTTAATTTGAGAGAAACGTTCTGTTAAAGTGTGTGTGTTTGTGTGTGTGTGACTGAATATTAAATTAGGAGCACAGACAGAGTGGATTATAAGCAACCCATGAGAGGCGGTGCCAGCTGCTCTCTACACGAGCACCCCAAAGGTCAATCTGCCCGCTCAGTGTCTGTTTTGTGCTCCTCGTCCTAATCAGCAGCACAGCCCCCTGAACAATCCCAGATCTTTTGACCGTAACGGAGGCGGGGTTTGGCTCGTCGCAGGGCCACTTTGAGAGGAAACACGGCTTGTTACCGCATAAGTCAGCTGTTATGAGGCTCTAATCCATTGCAGTATTGCACTGCAAGTCTACGAACTGAGACTAAACCGAGTTGACTTGAAACGACTGTGATGTTTTTACTATTTATTCACTGGAGTTGGGACACACAATACCACTTTAATCTGATGGGCATCATTATTATTATTATTATTATTATTATCAGATATTATTGCTTATTTACTGATATAACCATGCTATTAACCATGCACTACAAATCATCTCTTGTGACTGTCCTGTGGAAATCTACACCTTTTTGCTACATGTTTATGAATAGCTGATGTGCTTTTATTCCCCAGAAGTGTCAAACCTCAGATCACTGTTGCAATAAATAAATAAAATCAGCTTTTCCTTTGATTCTGCATTAGGAAAACATGCAAAATCATAGTAGAATATTCTTATTTACAACATAATGTGCAGTTTATAACATACTTTTGCATGCTGGTTAGTTGTAGAACAAGCACAACAACAATGTAACCATGGCAACACGTTGGAGCATCATGGCAACAGATATTAAATAGTCTGCTCAGCCGCTTCTTGTGAAAAACATGCGATTTTAATGGTAAATACAATATTAATGTATTAATAATTGATTAAATATTTATTTATGACCATCGGATAATGCCCTTTGAGGTGTCCATTATCAGAAAATAATGGACACTGTAGCGGCGTGAACCAGAGGACGGTTGCTTCCGCCAATTATCCCTTACTCGATAAACAATTGAACATGTGGAAAATGAGATACAAATACATGTTGAGTTTACTGTGCAGCTCCAGCTCACCAGTAATGTTGAAACATAGCTGTGAGTTAAACTTAAGTGGGAGTTGTACTGAAAACTGACTGTAGTCACCATGTCGTCCACAAATAAGCGATTCTCATGCTAAAAGGAAGAAATGCTTCCTGAAGAGCTACTTTTAAAGGCAGATATGAAGAATGAGCTGCTGTCTGTGTGTGGAGTCATGAAGATAGCGTGATGGATTGTCCATGACGAAGAGCAGTTCATCTCTTTGTGTTGACACTGCTGGTTCTGGCTCTGTGAATGCGTATCGTATAGTCTCTGCTGGAGACTCTGGCAGTGTCAGTGTTGGCACCTGATTCCAGTTTGCCATCAGAATGAGGACCTGAGTCCTTTCAGTGATGGGATTAGGTTTGCACTCTGAAACTCAACAATCACCTTTGTCTTATTGACAATTGTAAGTAAATAAATCCTGGAGGACAGAACAACAGCAAAAAAGCTGTTTGCACACGCAGTGGTGAAGTCGTCTCTGTAGTAAGTAGGTTAAGTCACTGATAAACACCATATGGTGGCATCTGGTGAAAGGTATATTATGAGGGGTTACAAGATATGCAACCTCTTCCTCGTTTAAGTAGTTTTTTTTTAATGCCTTTTTGGAAGCGCATGTCAGGTTTTCAGCAATAGTGCCATGGTAGTTGTATTTTCAGTTTGCACCATGGAGCTGAATAACGAGGCAACGCTGGGCGGTACGGTGCGGCACAGTCTGTTCCCATAAGCACAGGGATCAAAGGGCTCGGCCTGAGCAGAAACAACCCTGCGGCGACAAACTACGTTGCCATAATTGGGGAAGAGCCATGTAAAACTGTCCAAGGGAGGCCAAGGACAGCTTAATTATGTTGTGAAATTTAATTAGGTCATTGTTGTGTGTGTGTGCCGCTGTTTTTCACCGGCTGACCTTGATGCGATGGTGTTTTTTCCCTTTTATCCATGTGTTTATCATTTATTATACGCGAGCATGGTTTTGTTTAATGTCATTACAGTTAGAGGATATTTGCACTGACAGAATAAATGATTCTGAAAGCTATCAGTGCATGCTAACATTAACTGATGTTAACAGGCAGTGTAGATGTGTATTTGTGTTGCTTATCCACTAAGAGGCTTCCAGTTAGCTTAGCTTTTCCTGCCGTAAACAAACCAATAATAGATGCTGACCAGGATGATGGCACTGACTGTCAGAGGAGATTTTTTTCCCAGCATGTCCAGATTGTTTAGCTAACTGCAGGGGAAAATGGGGAGAAATAAATGGTCATTTTCTCATCAAATAAACCCCCCTTTTTATTTTACAACCCTGTCTTATGGATCAACTGGGAAATGCAACCTATAAATAGTTAACTCCAAAATTAATTACAGACACAATGGTGTATTTCATCACATGGGGACTTTTTTTTTTTACAAGATTAAACATAAATTTTTGATAGATACGAGAGTGATATATATGCACGGTAAAGGCTGTTTGCTTGGTATGAAGTCAGCGTTGTTCCAGTTTGCTGCAGGGTTGTCTCGTTAAACTCTGGCTGGCCACTATTTATTTATTTATTTGAGATAAACAGAGGAGGCAGGGTGAAAGTAGAAACAATTAACATTTTGGAGGGTTTTATTAAAAGAAAAACAGAGTAAGAATGAACAAATATTGCAAACAGTTTACACCTTAAGTTTCAACCTGGGTTACATCACATAATTAAGTGTTTATATTTTCAGGGCACTGTTTTCTTTTGTAGCTCCTGTATTTTTTTTTTATTACAAACCATGTAATTTATGTACAAATGCTTTTTAAAGGAGCAGAAAATTAGACTGATTACTCAACTTGACAAAAACAATTCTAGTTGGACGTCTCATCAGACATGTCTGCTCTTAGAGTTATACGTTCCTCACAAGCTAACTGTAAATGAATGCTTATATGTACAGTACACTTATTGCATTTTTATATGGAAACCGTAATGGTTTGCAAAGTTTTACAGGGAATTATAAACTAACAGAAAACTTTACGTGCACGTAGTGAGCAAGCAGAGATGAAACATGAGCACGTTACATCCAACATGTCAGCAATGTTAGCGTTAGACCTGCGTTTAGTTTTAATCAGTGCTCGGTCGGTCGTGTGATTTCTAACGGGCACGTGTGAGTTATGAGGTGTGTTTGAATGCGGTGTAACTTTAGATGTCGTGGGTATTTTCTCTGGCAGGGCGTGAACTGAGCGATTCAGCCACACCATGAGTTTTCCCTGCGTGCAGATGATGATGATGATGATGATGATGAACTTTCCTGGTGTGAAGCCATGTTTCTGTGGGTTCATCTGTGAATCAGTTCAAGGGTCACAAACTAACTTGTCTTGATTAGTTTTTCTAAAATATTCTTGTAAATTTGCTCTACATTAGCAAACGTACTGAAAGGATCAATACTGTCTCTTTTATTTTGGTGTGTGTGTGTGTGTAGGGGGGGTATTGGTGGCTTTTTAACTCCTTGGCTCACTGCAAAGCTTTATGCATTAATCTCTTCTTAACAGTTCATTGTGTGTTGTAACACAGGTCAGCAGCCAGGTTTGAATACTTTACAACAATAAAGAGTTCAGTGCTGATAAAATGGCTTATTTACTTTGCACATGCTGCAACAAAAAGACTCTGCTCCATCATCAGCAGCGTGGAACCAGTGATTTATGCTGGAGTTGGGTCATACATTGCTTCTTTGAGGGCTTTCTAGCTTTAAGCAGAATGCTTTGAATTGCTGATTAAATGTGTTTTCTTTGCCCTAACTGGGACTTTTTGTTTCCTAAGCTCGAGCACGTTCAGATGTTTTAACGGGATGCTCTTTTCCTAGGCGCTGGACCAGGATCGGACCTCCCTGCAGAAGGTGAAGAAGTCAGTGAAGGCTATCTACAATTCAGGTCAAGGTGAGATGGTGTTTCTTCCCCTCTGATTGTTTCTGGCTCATTGTTGTTCACTTAAAAAAAACTCTATTAAAGCATCTCCAGAGAAAAGCCAGGGATTTGTCAGGTGTGTGTAATAAAAAGGAGGATTTCTTTTATTCTGTTTGGGAGACAGGTGGTGCAGCAAATGTGTCCCAGAAATCAACACCTGACTTTGTTTTGCTGGTTGCTGTGATGTGGATTCTCATTTTCCACCAGATACTTCTGAGCGCAGCCCCCATCCTGTAAATTGATGGTTTTTGTGTTCTCCATAGAAAAGTTTATCATTGCTTTAACTTTGTAGGATGAAACAATACACAACACTTTATAGAAACAGCTGGAGCATCTGGAAAATACTTTTTTTTATAATAAGTTCCAGTAAAGAATAAAGAAAGCACTTCCTCTTTCATTGATCATGTTTTGCATATCTGGACTTAATCATCCTCTGCTCTGTGTCGGGTACTAGAATTAGTACACTCGTTCTGCGTCTGTCAGTGCAGTTTGAATAAAGTTTGAAAGAGATGTTGTATTAAATGTAAATAAACAGAATACAAGAAAATCTTTTTAAATCTATATTTAACTGAATAATCTGCAAAGACAAGCTACTAAACTGTTTTATTCTGCAAATATTCACATGTGCATGACTTTGTGGCTTGTTGTTTTATCATGGTGAGGAAAAGTCAGAGCTCTGTGTTTGCTAGCTCCAATGGGAAAAGAAACATGCTGCTGTAGCGGCCAGCTACTGTTAGGTTACCGTGTAGCTGGTTTCTCAGATAACTGTGCAGCATTAAGTGGTGTTCGGTGTCTGAGTGGTTAGCTCGCTCTGAGAACAGTAATGCTAGATGTCACCTTTGTCTGCCAGTCAGAACTGTTTTAAATGTGAGACGAGTTTTTGGAGGTAGTGTCTGGGGTAGGGGTGTGTACTGGCAAGAATCTGGTGATACGATATGTATTACAATAACAGTAATGATACAATAAACAAGGATAAATTGCTATTTTTCTTTACTGTTTAATGGTAAGAAAACTGTTAATGCATAGTAATGGTTCATTTTAAAATGAACTTGCAGTGCAGCTTATGCTTGTTAAAGTTAAGTCTGAACAAAACTGAAGGTTTACTGATCGATTTTCTTTGGAGAACTGGCAGAAACACCCCATGTTGTCATGTACAGTGGTGGAGGGGTGATAGTATGGTCTTGCTTTGGCACAACTCAGACTCAGACTCAGACTCAGAGACCTTGCTATCAGATTTGGTCATGTATACTAAATGTGAGTAAATCTAAAGCTTAACTGGAAGTGGTTTATGCAGCAGGATAAGCAGAATAACTAAAAAGGAAAGAACATTTTAATGTCCACCTGAATCAACCTTTATCGACGGTGCTTTGCAGAACTTTGCTGTTTGGGTTGTAAAGGCGTTCGTTCATCACTTGCTCTCTTTTTATTGTAGACAGTACCTCACAATGTGACTTGTTACGGCTCTAGATGATGTTCATACTATTTCAGGTGTATGTGGTTCTCTTTTTCTTCTCACAGCAAAAAGCAACCTGCACAGCATGAGCTAGTTGATCAAATGAATTAATAAGGATTTCTGTCATAAGAGGATCAGATTTCTGTCTGCATTGTCGTCATATAAAATGTATGCAAATACAGTATTTTCTCATTTATACTGAGACGTACTAATTCACTTGATAATTTTACATTTGCATTAATATGATAAATACGTTGCCACGGTGTTGGCAGGGATTAAACATGTTTTTTTATCTTTTCATTGATCTTTTTCACATAAGAACAATAAATGATCTGATTATAAAGTGCATAAATTATCTAATTATAATGTTCTTTTTATTTTAAAATAAACCAAAGCAGTGTTATAAAGTGGTGCCATGAAGTTAACAGGTGAATTGTACTATATGAGCAAGACAGGTGGGTAATTTATTATCACCCAAAAGCCGTGTTAATGGGGTTAGGGTTGAAAACCCCTGCAGTACAGCTCTAAAAGCTCAGAAGTGAAGAAAGGACGGAAAGGTGGAATCTGAGCTATAACGTTACACAGCATCAAACCCTTTAGCTCCTCGTGTGTTTCTGAACCTTTATAAACAGCAATGAGAGGATGCAGTGTACATGACGACTCTGTGACCTCGTCAAAGTGTAGGATAGAAGGATGAGCACATGTGCGATCATTTTAAACTTATTTAAGCCAACAATAAAACTGAGTTGTTGTTTTTTTAAATTAGAGGTTGAGTCGGAGTTAACAAGTCGTCTAACGCTGAAGAGGAAGGGGAAAAAACACACCCAGTGGAACATGTCATAAATAACTGGGTTAATTGGAAACGGTTCAGCTGTTCGGCCTGTAGAAAAAGCATCCCAGAAGGACGAGTGTTGCAGAAATCAGGCTTGCCTTTCTGTGAATGACTCAAAAAGGTTAAATGTTTAAGGACATTTTAGGTTTCCGTCTACATTGCGCGATGCCATTAAAATGATTCAGACATAAGAGCTGAAAAACCCATTCAGCTACGTGGGAGGATAGAGCATAGAGGAAGCAGGGCAAAGTGTGTGGATGGGGGAAGCGATTGATCAATCCTGCTTTAACACCAGTCATAGCTGAAGTGCCCTTAAGCAAGTCACCAGGAAATCCACCCCCAAAACCTGTATGTTTGCTTTCTCTAATGCGGTAAAGGTTTATCAGGGGGCTCATCATAGCTACAGTGCTAATATTCAACACTTGAAGCAAACCGTATGTATTGATTACCTGCATCAGCTGTTTGTGTTCCTATCTGTCATGCACGTGTAAACAGGAAAACATGTAAAATCAATTATTATTTTGACCCTTATGTGACACAAAACTGATCATGAAGTTGAAAAACATCAGCTTGAAATCATGGATGCAGCTACGACTCCTCTACGGTAAGGTATCGAGCCAAGAAAAAGCTTTTTCAGGGCAGATTTGGCTCATTTTGAGCTCTATTCATCAGAGTTCAGGGCTGATAAACTTACCGTTTTGCCTCTCTTCTCTCTCCCCGACACAGACCATGTCCAGAATGAAGAAAACTACGCTCAGGCTCTGGACAAATTTGGTAGCAACTTCATCAGTCGGGACAACCCTGATCTGGGAACAGCTTTTGTCAAGTTCTCCTCCCTCACCAAGGAGCTGTCTGCCCTGCTGAAGAACCTGGTGAGTCCTGTGCACCAGGAGACAGATCTGGGACAGCATCCACGAGCCTCACCTGCTCAGGTTTCCAGATTCAAAGGATAGTAGGAGGGAAAGTTGGCATGATACAGCGTCTTCACCAGTCGTAAGAGCTTTAGGATTTAGGTTTAAGGTTGAGATTAGGATTAGATTAAGTGAAAGGGGTAGGAACACGTCAGTAGAGACTTCCTCATCAATCTCCAACTTATTCAAAACTCGTATGAAACCCGCCTACGTAGTCAAACTGTCATCACAGCTGGACAGAACAGCTGACGGCAGCTAAATCTGCCTTTCAGCCATTTCCACTCCTATCTGCACACATTTGATTTCCCCTGATGTTCCTGTTGAATAATATGTCCTGTTTGAAGCCTGTGAGTGATTGTTGTTGGAAAAGGAGCCAGACCCCACTCTCGCCTTCTCTTTCCGAAGCTGAAAGCACGATGAGACTCTAGCAGCAACCTGTCCACCTTCATGCAGAAACCTACGCAGACCGTTCACCTGTCTGCACAACCTGCACGCTGTGGGGCAGCCACATCCTTTTTTTCATTGAGTTTTTACACTTCGATAGCCGCACCCTGCGGGCAGCTGGTATGTGCATGTGCGACAAATGAGTATTGATGAATAGAGCGTGTCCCGGATGTCCTACATGTCCGATGAGCTAAAACACAATGCCCAGACTAACGGATTTGACATGCTTTCCTCATCTTCCTCACTGGTCATTTCTGAGAATCGTGCGGTCATTGAGAGCAAGGCTAGGCCACGGCAGCTTCCAGGACGGGCTGTTAGAGCATGCCGGCTGCCGGCCAGTGAAAGATTGATCCCAATGTCAGCCATATGCAAGACAAGCACTTAAGTAGCACATTAGTGCCCATTAAGCATTGTTTACTTCCTCCACTGCTGCTGTGCTGCAACAACATGCTTAGTACTGTTCTAAAAGACTTTGCTGATCCTAATAGTTAGAGCTGCTGAGTAAAACTGTGGCAACTAGAGCTGCAGGACATGTCAAGCTTTAGCTAATTATTTCCGTCGTCAGGAGTAACCTGTTAAATCAGTCTGCAGCAGCAGGAATGTGTTGAAGCAGAACTACCAACCCTGATGTTTCTTTTCTTTCTATCATCCTCTAAACCAATAGCAGTCCCTTTTACATCAATAAAAGATCAAACAGCGCTGTAATGTAGGCCCGCTTAAAGCTCTACATGTCCCTTCATCTGTCTGCAGCGATTTAGCATCTTTTACTTCAGTGCTCCTGCCTGTTAATCAATACTTTGATTGTGGTTCATGTTGCATCCTTTTAAAGCTGTACAGGGATAATTTGTGAGCCTTTGATCTGTGTGACTGTGAGTCGTATTTAAGTGCACAAACATGTGTGGCACATGAAGCTTCTCCGTATCCCAGCGCTGTTCGCTTTACTTTACCACATCACACACAGACAGCTAGGTAGCAGCACGTTAAAAATACGCAGTCACATTCACAAATACGCTTTTGGACACATCAGATTTGGGTTTAGCTGCTGGAGAGAGGCGAGAAAATACAGGCTGACAGACGGATGTAGCGTTAGCTTTGATGATACCGATGGTTGATGATAACTTATTACATTTTTTTTGTTTTGTGTGACGTCCACTCTGCTTTACTTTGTCACTAAGGATGCTGACGCGCAGGTTTAATCATGGAAAGAACACATTCATGATCTCTTTGTACTGTGCAGACTGTAAATCAGGAGGGATTGAAGCTACGCTTGGTTTCCAGATTAAAACTATTGAAGCATGTTTATCCACTTCATTCTTTTACTTTAGGAGCTCAGTATTACTGCTGCAAATACAAAACATTATAGTAGCAGTGTGTATTATGGGATTCAAACATAAAATATTACATTATAATTATCATGTCGGCCTCATAGATTAACATCAGTTTGCTACTTCATTCCAAGGTGTGGTTAGCATGAAGCTAATCCCAACGCTAATCTGAAACACTTGCAATAGTATTGTTTAGCATTTAATGAACTGCTTTAACTAAACACATGTGGCTAGCTATTTCATGATAACTAAATAGCTCCTCACATGAACACAGAGAGTGATAAATTTGATCCCGTGTCTATAAAATAAGCACGCATACAAATTCAAGTCGAGTCTGTTGCTTCACTGACATGACGTTTATTAGATCACTGTCATGACGAGGTGTTCACAGGCATCAACTCATGCACCATGCAGCTGCCACAGCTGTTTGAGGTATTTATGTGGCAGTGATATACCTTTCAGTGTTCCTACTCAGGATGGTAATGTTGCACCGACGCTCATTAGAAGGTAAAAATGTAGTCCAGCATTATCTGTTGCTGTTTTCTGGTTGCAGTTTGTTCTAAAACTTATTTCTAGTTTAATTTTCTGTAGTTTGTTCAGTGGGAACTACTTTAAGCTGTGGATTAATACGCGTGTTTAATGCTCCGCTTGCTGTAGTTTTGCCTTAGCGGCTTTTTAAATGACCTTTTTTCCCTTTTAGTGCATTTTTTGGGGTGAAGTGGGTATTAATGAAAGGACAAAGTGCATGGTCATGCTCAGAGCCTTTTACTCCGTGCAACATGACTCCAGCAGCTCTAATTAAAAAACTCCATTAGGCTTTTTCCACGCAGTATGTTTTTATAAGATCAGTTCATTGATGGGTGTTGTCTCCTCGCGGTTTTATTTGACAGTTCCTCAAACATTTGCTTCTGATGGTGTGTTTTGACATATCGGGGATATCGTCCCGTGTTTCTTCTTCCAGCTCCAGAGCCTCAGCCACAACGTGATCTTCACCCTGGACTCGCTGCTGAAGGGCGATCTGAAGGGCGTGAAAGGGGTAAGCGTGAAATGGCGTTCCTCTCTCTCTGGGATCTTCTGAGAACAGATGCTTTGTCAACACGTTTCTGAACTTATGTAGGCGTGACGAAAAGAGCAGGGGGGGATTGCGTTGACTCCTGTTTTTTTAAACTATAAATCTGACACTGTAAACACTACTTTGTGTTGCTCTAAAGCCGAGTGGCGAGTAACTGGGTCACGAACTCTTGGTGTTAGAGGTACAAGAAGGGTGTGGTTACTGGCTGTGAATCATGGGGTCAAACACGGACTTTTCTGGGCCTCCACTCGTGCTCAAACACTACAAATAACTCTGTCCTCACAGTGACCTCTTTGTATTTTGCTGAATCTTGTTCCTCTGTTTCTCTGCAGGACATAAAGAAGCCTTTTGACAAAGCATGGAAGGACTATGAGGCCAAGTTGTAAGTGCATGATTGCATAAAACACCATCTAGCTTACTGAAAAGGGGATGATGTGAACCCTTCATCACTGAAATGACACCTCCCAATGCAGAACAGCATAGAGGTGACTTTTCCTCTTCTCTGTGTCAGTACAAAGATAGAAAAGGAGAAGCGGGAGCATGCTAAGCAGCACGGGATGATCCGCACCGAGATCACTGGAGCTGAGATTGCAGAAGAGATGGAGAAGGAGCGGCGCTTGTTTCAGCTTCAGATGTGTGAGGTGAGGAGTGCCACACGTTGGTTTTAACACCTGGGTAAAGCAAAGCACCCACGTTACATCAGATGTGACGGTTCACAGTGATCGCTGTATGTCCGGCATCTAGTGCTGACGGATGTCGGGACAGGAGAAGCTTTTCAAGCTGATTCAGCAGAAAACGACTTTGCATCAGGTTTTAGCATCCCACTCATGCTATTTAGCTTCATACGGGATATTATATGAATGTAAGACTCGGATTTTGTTTCTTTACAGCCTTAATAAAACATGCAAATCGTATAAAATAGATAAAACAAACCTGCCGCCTTGCTTATTAACATCCAGAAAACTGTAAGGAAACTTCATAATTTAGATATAAACGTGGATAAACAGAATGGGTCTCATCAGATACAGATTACACGTGTCAATCCCGGGCTGTAATCACATCAGTGGGGTGTTTTAGGTAGCGATCAGCACACAGAGATGAAGGGAAGTCTTGCATGAAGCGCTGAAGCTTTTGTTTTGCTAATGCCAGATGCTAATCTGCTTGAATCTGTGGCTTATGAATTATAGTGTCAAGTCATTGTCACAGCTGCAGTTTAACTAAAAAAAACAAATATCATGATCGGCGTCAAAACAAGGTCAGTTTAAAGTTCATTTTGGCTTTTATTTTGAAATCCCACGCTCTGTCAAGTCTCATCTTTACTAGCTGCATCTGAGGTGGACTTAAGCTTAAACTGTATTTTTCTCTCTTAGATGATCTAAATGATGGCTTTTGTCAAACTCAGGTCCTCTAGGGTCGGCATCCAGCAGGTTTTTGTTGTCTCCATGCTCCGACACAGCTGACTGAAACTACTTAATAGGTTGATAAGAAGCTGTTGGATCTATTTGATTTGCATCAGGTGTGTTAGTGCAGGTAAAAAGTAAAACCTGCTGGATACCAGCCCTCGAGGACTGGAGCTTGACACCCCTGTTTTAGATGTTTAGTGCTTTATTTTGAGACTGTGTCAGATGATGCAGTTATTTAATTTGTGGGAAAACCTGCTTTTCAGCACACGACTTAGTTGTTTATCTGATTATATGGTGGTGGATAACAGTCCTAATGGGAAAATGCAATTTTTCAAAATAATTTCCTGTATTCTGAAGTGTTTTCAGATGCTTTTTATCACGGTGTGAGTGTTGGGCAGAAATCAGACAGCAAGCATTAAGCGTAAAACAAATGTGAGCCTCTGTGTGCCCATGAGAATCAGAACAAACTGTTAGATCTCACCGCTTTGCCAAAACGCTCTCTGGTTGTGGGCGGTGACGCCTACGTCTCGCTCACTGTTTTATCCTGGAAGGTTTTTTCATATTACATAATGATCCATTGCTTTTGGTTGTCTGTCTTATTCACTACAAAACAATCTGCCGTCACTTCGCATCCCGTCTTGCTAATCTGTCCTCTCCTCAGTGCAAATCTCCAGGATAATCTGGCCCACATTTTTCAGGTCATATTCAGAGCATTAAGGACGACAGTTTGACTTAATCCCCAAATAATGTTTTTAAATAACATCTAATATTGATTGTTATACTGGCAGAGTAATAATAATTATTGTTAGTAATTATTATTAATATATGTTTTATATATATATATATAGATATGGATTTTTTTTATATATTGATATATAATTATATGTTACCTAATTAATCTTCTTAATATTAATTTATATTTAATTAAATAATTATTCATTTGAATTGGTTATTTATTCATAAATAAATCAATTTATTAATAAATACAAAAATAATTATATTTAATTTAAAATAAGTGTATTAAAAATAATTTTAGGTTTAATTTAATTTTTTTTTTTGCCAGAATACTAACAGGACGTTAAATTAATATTAAAATTAATTTAATTTTAGTTTTGCATGTTTTTACCTCTCTATAATACAACACCACTTTTAGGATTTTTTAATGCCATTTTTTATGAATTTTACTGTTTATTTGCATCATTACACATCGTTACATTTCCTTTGCAAATAGGTATTACACCAAATGTAGCTACTTTTTATTGTCTTAGATTAGCTAAAGTGTCATTATCTCAATACTCAACTTCAAATACCACATAAAACTGAATCTGATGTCCTCTAATAGACGGCGGTAGTAAAACCTTTTCTGTTTATACAGCCAAGATTTATACAGCGTCTTTACCTAATTTATCTCGTGTTGCTCTAATTTTGGCTGCTACTAAATTCATCGAGGTGTCTCTATACTTGTGGATTTGTCTCCATATTTGCGTAACTGTCTCTGTTGTGCTGTTTGCAACATTCAGCTGCTTCAGTGCAGATATCTGCTTGCTTCAGAAGAAGTGGGAATGAATTATGACAGTAAAATGAATCCGCTCTGAGGCTCAGTCAGGATCAAGACCAGCTGCAGATTGTAACATTTATCTGCCGGATCAAAATATACTCCTCTGCATTGTTATATTACCAAAACAAGTCTGAACCAGCTCTTGCAACAGATTTCTTTTTGCATAATTTCTGAACATTTTCTCATCAGTGCTGCATTTTGCAGTTTTACGGCCCGCCTCCGGTTCCTACTTATGCCAAGAACGACTTATATCTCCCACATTATATTAGCACTGGCTTCCTCTTCTTCCTCTTCCTCGGTTTTAAATTGTGATTTCACGTTTCTGCTCTTACCTCACTGTAAAGCATGAGTAGAAATGCTTTTCTGGTTTAATTTATTTCTCAGTCAACCTCTCTGAACTTAGATGCAAGTGTAGTTTTAAGGATATATTTGTCTCAAAACATTTCAAAGATGGTAAAACTAGAAGCCAGCATGGTTGTTTACACACCTGTGAGTCCAGTTGGACACAGGTGCTGCTGTGTTGTGCGAGAGCCAGTGCAATTTATATTTTATCCCTTCCATTAGAGCTGCACAGTATAGCACCATCATGACAATGTACAATAGTCACATTACACGTCCTGCAATGTGGGAAGCAAATGAAGTCATCATGGTTATTTGTCCTTCTGCGGACGTGGATGGGGAGCCCATCTGTTTTTGCATTAGTACGGGCAGTCGTAAACAAAACATGATGGAACAAAACCATGCAGAGCCGAGCACAATATGTGCAAGCAAACCTCTTGTTCACACCAAGCACACACACCAGAGCTGATGTACAGTGAAAAGTGAGGTTAAATATATTCGCTAGTCAAATAGGTTAGCTTTGTTAGCTAGCTAGCCTGCACATTGCTGTTTATTTCTTACATTTCCTTTACTTTATCTGTTAAAATGGACTTACACTAGTAGTCTTGTATTGTCTGTTTTTGAAGCACAATACTTACAAACCCCAGACAGTTTATAAATCAACAGTCATTAAAGCTGGGAATACACTGCTGCTGCTGTTGCGGTGCAATCTGTTCATCCCACTTAACCTCGTTTCTCTCTGCTGTGTGCACTCTGATGCTCTCACACTCTCCCCATGTTGCTCAATCACCAGATTACAGGATGCTCTCACTCTCTCACCCTTTTCATCCTACGCTGCCAGCGGAGGAGTGTGGAAAGGCAGGGCTCAGCAGGCTGCATTATATTCCACACAGACAGCGGCAGCAGCGCGAACGTCGCTGCTCATTCACACAAAGGGTTCAAGCGCGCACAACACTGAACCCACACAAGCCTCAGACAAAATGTGGATAATCTCCCTTCCCAAAAAAAAACCCTGTGGGGCAGACAAAGGCACACACACATGCGCACGTACACACACAGACAGGCACTCATGTGTATGCTAACTAGCATGTATCCACACATGATCTGAGTAGCAAATGAAAGCTAGATGTTGCTATCAGAAGCTTCAGGGAATGGATTAAACTCAACTGAATGTAGTCTTTAACTGTGGACTGGCTCGCTGTGTCGTTTATAGCTTTTCTTTGATTGTTTGGTGGGAGTGCTGTCCGAAGACCTCACCAGACTGAGCGTACATCCTTAAAAGCTCCTGCTCTGAACGTTTCTCTTTTATTTTTTAGAAAATAAAAGCAATAATAACATATTCCCTATCACTCTGTGAAACTTCATGCAGATAAAGACAAAGTAGGTGAGGCAGACTGTGCAGTGTTTATCATTCTGGTCCCCACTTGCACGGTGTTGGCTTGCACATCAAAGACTTTGTGAAGCATATGTGCACTAAGATGTGATTATCATAATGCAACGGCCGTACACGATGAGTGTCTGTGGCAAAACTGAAGCTGGATTTATCTGTGTAGCTCCACTGCTTAGTTATACCTCATTAAACCCAAAAAATCCTTTTAACACAGCCTCAGTTTCAACCCACAGCTGAACTCTGCTTTGCTCTTCTTCTTACAGTACCTGATCAAAGTCAATGAGATCAAGACCAAGAAAGGAGTGGACCTCCTGCAGAACCTGATTAAGTATTACCACGCACAGTGCAAGTAAGTAACCACCATAAAACCCCCAAACTAGGATGTGCATTTCTCTCATACTTAGTGCTTCACACCCACTCAGATGTTTCACAAAAGCTTCTTTCCAGCACTTGATGTTGTTTTCCTCTTGTATGATTGAAGGTGTTCGGTTGCATAGCACTCATAAATCTGTGCAGGTTATCCTACAGATCCGTTGTGACAGCCGTGGGGTTTGGTGGGTAAATAACGCGGGAGCTCTCTTGGCCAGGACTGCAGCTAAGAGCAGCCCGTGACAGGATGACGGATTTTTCTCTCAGCGTTGCTATGTCCTGTCATAATACTGGGACAAAACAATACACTTCCCTGCTAATCTGTTCAACCTGGGCCTTGACGGATAGGACGGCCGCAGCGGTGATGGATTAGAAGCATTAGGGCACCGGATGGAAAGTGTATGAAGTAGGATAGAGTTTAGCCTGAACCACTTCAATACAGAAACCTACAGATGCTAAACATCTTCTGGCTCGCTGTTGCCGTAGATTGGTTGTGATTTGTGGTTGTATGAAGCCTGAACAGAACATTTGTAAGCAGTTACTGTTATGTAGGTCTTCTTACTTAAAGGGGTAAATAAAGGTTGTCATGACCAGTAGTCGGTAGTATTGGATTTCCCATTAGCAAGTCTGAGAGAAAATGTGTTGCAAAGTGTGCAAAAAGTCAAGGGAGGTGAATCCGTTTCCGTAACGACAGTGCACAAACACTTAAACCGTGTCTGTGACAATTTGCAAGGTCAGCGGCGCTTTATCTGAGTGGGAGGAGAGATGTAGGATCCTCAATGAAAATGAGTAAAGCGAGATGTGGCAGAGAAAGTAATGAGAAGGGGAAGAAAGAAGTATGTTCCAGGAGGAGGAGAGTGTCGGGCAACGGGCAGAGAAAGAGAGGAAGGTCATTAGCTGTGATTTGCGGCCACGGAGCTTCGTCAAGGCGTGCGCCGCTGACGGATTTGTAATGGATTTCAGGAAGTGCTAAACACCTCTGCAAGTCTGCAGAGAGCTTGGCCAGATGCAATTTCAGTGCCAAGAGCGAAAGGTGCCAAAGCTACTAGAAGCTAAACTATACATTATACCCACATTTCTATCTGCGCGACCTTCATAAAGGCCCAAAGCAGTTCCCTGCAGAGCATGGCTGATGCGTGTCAGTAAATGATAAACCAGCGTGTTTGTTTTTATCTCTGTTCCTCAGTTTTTTCCAAGATGGCTTGAAGACGGCGGATAAGCTGAAGCAGTACATCGAAAAGCTGGCAGCTGATCTCTACAATGTAAATAGTCACTTTTGCATGTTTCATTTGGTCTTCCAGTCATTAATGGGTTTTTCTAAGTTTCTATAAAATATATCTGAAGACTCATTTTCTGTATATAACTCCTGCTTACGTGAACTTGTTATAGATAAATGCAACCAGGATCCTTGTTATTAACACCTTACTCGAGCCAGTGGGAGCTTCCTTGTCTTGTCTTCAGGCTTCGACAGCCAGTGATTATTTATATGACATGCTTCTCTTCTTCCATGTACAGACTGAACCACTTTGCAAAATCTCTTAGTGATAACTGTAAAAAAAAATAGATATTTAAGACTTAATATAATGCTGTTTAATGTAAGCGCATTGTGGTAACTCGCCTTATTATGTTCTGATTTTAGTGACAAAAGATGAACTTATGGACAGGCGACTGAATGTAAAGCAGCTAAATGTGTTTTTATGTGTTTCAAATTAAAATAATGTGTAGTTTTATTAAATATATCTTTTAAAAAATAAGTATTTTATATTTTATAATTGAAATAATGATCCATTGTTTGCATGCATTGCAGTCAGTCATTAGAAATGATAATTAAAGCAAGTTGAGCATCCTGTCAGAGCAAAGTGTTACAACACAACACAATCTCACATATCCAACACCTTACATTGCCGTTTCCACCTCTGTTAGATATATAACTGCTGATTTAATCTGCCAAACACTAGCGAAGTCTGAGACCGCCAGACGTTTGGCAAATAAAATAAACCATAGATTTAGTCTGTGGGCCGATCAGATTTGTTTTCTGAAATCAGATCTTCAGTAGAAACACTTCTCAATGATATTTGCAAGTGTTCATGTTTTTATTTGGGCCAATGCAACAAGAGCAGTTAAGCCAAAAGTGCATTTATGAAGGTGGTACACTGTGTTGAGCTGTAATCGTGTGCAGACACAGCGTCTTCTTTCTGCAGATCAAACAAACTCAGGATGAGGAGAAGAAGCAGCTGACCGCCCTGCGAGATCTGATCAAGTCCTCCCTCCAGCTGGACCAGAAGGAGGTATGTAGGTCACATCCAGCCACACAAAGCCATAGTTTAAAAAGAAGAGAGGGAGGGTCGAGCTGCATCACGTTAAAAACCGAGTCTCTCGCTGAACACTTCCTCTCACTACCAAGTCGGCTTGTCTCCTGCAGCACGGAGCGAGTGCCCAGTGCTGTACCATGCTGGTAGCCAGTGTGTGGTAGGCTTTGCTGGTGACCAGTGTTGTGCCTCACTGGCTGCTCAGTGGAGAACCACTCACTGCCTGACCCTTTCTCATACAAACACACACACACAGCCTTAAAAGACAACTCGCTCTACTTGTGAGCTCATTTTCACCCCCTCGGTTCTCGTGTTCACACTCTCGGTCTCGTTACTTGCATGAAGTCACTTATCCTTTGTGTAGCTTTTCATTTAAACACAGCGAGCACTACTTTGTGATAGCACACGGTCAGGCAACACACTCTGTCACACCCACCGCCTGAACCTGAGCCAGATCTTTCACACCTCTTCCCTCTATCTCCTCCTTCTGCCTTCTGCTTGTCTGGAATCAAGTCTAGAAGAGTAAGTGCTGCTGCATGTTGAGCATGCTGTGGTTGAAAGTACAGTGGTTTGACCCTGTAGGGGTGTTGCAGAGCATGCCTTGTAGCTTTTTGTTTTTCCATTTCATTTTTTCCTGTTAGCACTTTCATTTTTATTTTTAACAAAAGCCCCTTCAGTCTGGTGTTGAAGAATAAGTTTGTAGTGTATGTGTCCCTGTTGCATGTCTTTACCATGCTGCTTCTGTGCCAGTGCGCAGTGTTTGAAGTTGTTTCTTGTGTGTGTGTGTGTTGCGTGGGCTCACACAGGACTCGCAGAGTAAGCAGGGAGGCTACAGCATGCACCAGCTACAGGGAAACAAGGAGTTTGGAAGTGAGAAGAAAGGGTACCTGCTGAAGAAGAGTGATGGGTAAGCTGCCATTATTTACTAAATGCTAGCAGATGGATATGGGAGTGTGTGTGTGTGTCGGTGTGTGTGTTTTAAAATATGAAATTAGTAAAAGAAGACATGACAACCTGGTCACTAATCTGTGGATCTCTCTCTCATAGGCTGAGGAAGGTGTGGCAGAGGAGGCAATGTTCAGTGAAGGGGGGCATTCTCACCATATCGCATGCTACAGTGAGTATAACACACACACACACACACACACACACACACACACACAGAATCATATGAACCAGCTGACCCTCAGGAGTGACTGTGTGGATCAATGGGGGGAACATCATGCGTGGACGTTGTGTTGGGCTTTTCCAATCTGCAGGCTCACAGAGTGGAAATGACATAGATGGGTTACCATAGCAACACACCCCTCCCTCCCATGCCTCCCAATCCCCACCCTTCCTCCTCGCTGCCTGCTGCGCAGCGGTGACTCATCTCAGATGGCGTGCACGCGCGTGTGTGAGTGTAGCGTGTAAGCTGGCACGTTTTTGGCCTTGTCCTCCTCAGCCTTGTGCTGCAGCTTCAGTTCGGTGACGTTTTCACTCCTATCGGGCTGCAGGAGTCCAACGCTGAGTACATGTCTTGATTTATTCTCTCATATTGTCGTTTATGGAGCGATAACCTTCTGCAAAGACTCACACGATGAGAGCAACTGGACTGAGCAGCTTTGTCCGATCAGTAAATCCAGCTGATGACTTAATAAATGGATGGATTGAGAGGTAGTTTCAAAGATTTAACAATAAAACAATAAAAATTATTATTATCATTATTATAATATAGTAACGGTGATAAGAGGTGAATATATATATATGTGTGTATATATATATATATGTATATTTCTGCATGAAAAATGGATTAGGCTAGGTTTTCTACCTGTTAATGCCAATTAGTTGCAGCTGAATCAACTTATTTTATTATTAAAGACCAATAATGTGTTTTTTAATTAAATTCAATAGTCATTTCTGACTTATTTTGGACTTAATTGTGTTTTCTAATATGCATAAAGTAAAACTATAAACAAAGAATTCAAAGAACTGCAGTAAATTGTATCTTTGTCATCACAAGCATATGCAGAAGGTGGGAAATAGTAATGGAAGGAATCAAACAGGAAGGAAACACCAGTCTTAACCTTTTGTTATGAAGCTGCAGCTTATTGGTGTAGACTTTGCTTCTCTGGCTCATTTTTATACATTCTGCATTTCTGTGTTTCTTTCGGTTGTCTGCCATTCATAGCCACACACTTCCTACATGTGAGGCATTTAGGGGATGTTTCTGAAATGTAGCACTGGTCTGTGGTCTGCGTGTGAAATGTTTATAGGTCGTTGGTACTGTATTGGCAGGAAATGTCCTGTCTGCTTTTGCTAAACAGTTTCTGCACAGAAGAAAAAAATGACCACGCTAGCTTTTATTGCAGTAGCAGACACAGTTTGTTGCAATGCTAACATCACAATCCCAGAGGAAGAGATCCAGAGATATCCAGAGATAGCTGCAGAATATTCAGCAAGTTAACTAATGACATTTGCATCAGCCTCAGCTGTACTTTGGTTTAGTGATAAGTAGCAGATGTTAGCATGCTAACATGTGCAGCTCCCTTAGTGGAATTGGCATATATTGGCTTATCATTAGCATGCTGTCTCATGCTGCAGCTCAGTGCTGATGTGCAGCATCTTACACCTGCTAGACACAGTATAATTCTTAGGTAGTTAATATACTATATTTGTTTGAGTTCTTTGTGAAGTTATATCAGTTTAGTCTTTTAATGGTTGTGTGCGGCTTTATTTATACTCATTGTAAATGTTTAAATTTAAGGTTGGTACCGTTGAGGATTGGCAGTGAGTCGTGCTGGACGAGCTGGTGGAGTTGCCAGCTGGAACACAGCAGGGGGAAGTGAAACTCATGCATAATAATGACTGATGTTACGGGAGGCAGTGCAGTTTTAGTAGCTAGCATTTGCTGTGTTTGAGCATGATGCAAACCTTTACATAGCTGCTGCCTCTTACATCTTTGCTTCAGCTCAGAGGAAGTGGTTATCTGAACCAAAATCTTTTTCTGGTGACCACTGAGCTGGTAATTCAGCCTGACGTTGTGCTAATCATACAGAAGCTTGTAATAATGACATCCTATGTGAGAACAGTTTATCACCTTTCCATGTGCTTTTGTTTTTCTCTTTCAGCCTTTGTAGCAGCTGAACTCTAGGTGACTCTAGTTGGCATGGCACACTGCCAGCTCCATGGCTCATCTCAGCCTGTTAGCATTTCATTAGCACATGTCCCTCCTCTGCCTGGACGCTGGCACGAGACAATACTTGGTCTGCATGTGCCAACTGGGTCCAGTATTACAGTGCACAGTCCAGCAGGTTTTCTTAATGGACAAAGAGCTTTTTATTTTTATGCCTGTATTTTTCATTAGATTAGTATTTCAGGGTTTATTGTTTGGAGAAAGTATTGTTTTATTATCGGTCTTGTGCGGATCCCCTTCAGTTAGACTGAGTAGTTTTTGCCTCCTCGCTCCATTCCTCTGATTGGCCAGTTTCTGGAAGCTAGCTTGAAGCTAGCATAGCATGCTCGTTAGCGACAGTGTCTTTACTGTTTGCTGTGCCTCTGAGATGTGACCATATGAAGAAATAATCAATAAGCCGACATCAGTTAGAATCTGAACAGATGCATACAGAGAGAGCAGAGCTTCACCAAGCTATTGTCTTATTTTTACCAATGATGATCAGCTTCGATTTATAGTTAGAAGCTCTAAAGTCAAAATGATCCATCCATCCCTTATCTGCACCGCTTATTCCAGTGCAGAGTGGCAGGTAACTGGAGCCTGTCCCAGCAGTCACTGGGGACGAGGTGGGGTACACCCTGGACAGGTTGCCAGTCCATCACAGGAGCATTATTACATTATTTATTTATATGTCAAAGGCTAAAAAGCAACACGATAACTCCTCTTTGTTTCTAAACGTTTAGTGTTTTCACCATTTTTGTCTCTATTATTTGCATATATTTACATTTTTTATGCTTAAAAATAGTTTGAAGTGAAAAACATGATGATGAGTTTATAAAAACTGTGTAACACTGTGCATTATTGTAGGCTGTGATGTTTGGATGTGTTCACTAAACCTTTTTTTCCATCTCTATTTGTTTCCAGTCCAACAGGCAGCCAGTCAAACTTAACCTGCTCACCTGTCAGGTGAAGCCGAGCGGCGAGGACAGGAAATGCTTTGATCTTATTTCTCGTGAGTTTTACAAACATATATGTTATACATGTCTGTGCATTTGCACACATGGTGCGAGCTGAGAAAGCCTGAGGGGAAACAGAACAACATGCCTGAATAGCTGATGTCTAACGGCTGCTGCTGCTTGTATTACGAAATGCAAAACCAGACATTTGCATGCTAAACGTCCGACTCTCCGTTTTTTCCACAGATAACCGGACATATCACTTTCAGGCCGAAGATGAACAGGAGTTTGTCATGTGAGTGTTTCCTAATGCGTTCTGCACACACACAACAGACTTTTTATATTATAAGAGCAGGAGGCACTTGACATGTGTCGCTTGGTCCTGTGATCTTTTTAGATAATTAACACCTCAGTACTTAAAGGAGAACTTCGCTTTTTTTTAACCTGGGGTCTGTTGTCATCTTTCCTTCCATACATGTGAGTGATGTAG
>JBAMHV010000019.1:7545125-7562485 GCA_037177535.1 Pseudomugil gertrudae
TTATATTATATTATATTATATTATATTATATTATATTATATTATATTATATTATATTATATTATATTATATATTAACATTTTTGTATATTTTACACACACATCCTAAAATATTGTATATTATTGTAATATTGTAAAATATTGTATGTGATCTATAAGGATTAGAATCACCTCAAATCAGACCAACATTAGCCTGAATATTGTCATGTTAGGCAGGCTAAACCCTACTGAGGAGTCCCGGCCATGTCGGGCTGGTGTGAAAGTGTTTCTGCATCTGTTGCACAGTTCTAACTTCAGCAGCAGGTTGTTTAGTATTCTGTAGAGCGCCATCTTTGTGCATTAATGCTCTCCTTCAGTTAGACTGGGAGCATATCATAATGCACAAAAACTTATTTGGCTCGGTATCTGTACACCTACGAATAAGTGGATTAAAATATAAGTGTTTTTTCACACCTATGTGCAGATAATCTTGCACATTAATGTGCCCACTCTGTGTCGAGTCTTTGGCCCTACATGGGAGGTTGAGTGACGGTAACAGAGGATGTGCTGACGTCAGCCTTGTAAAGCCCAGTGTGTGTGTGTGTGTGTGTGTGTGAATGTGCTGAATAGATTGCAGGAGCAGGTTGCACTGTGCAAACTGCTGGAAGCCATGTTTAAAAGGATGCTTTGTGTGATTGTTTTTTTAATCACCACACATCTTTGTTTCTGTTGTTATCGATCTGTTCCTGAAAATAAACCAGTAAACATTAGTAAACTGTCAGTAAGTGTGTGCAGGAATGTAAACGGATCAATTGCTGTCAATAATAAACATGAAAATGTGAATTTAATTTCTTATTTGCCTTTTTGTTCTCTGTTTAGCTGCTATATATTATCATTCATGTTCATATTGACTGTAAAGACTTCTGTGTGGAGTTTGCATGTTCTCCCCGTGCATGCAATGACTTCTCAGTATAAAGCTTAAACACTCAATAAAAAATAAATACCACACATGCTTTCCCATCTTTAATTCTTTTCTTTCTCTGTGCTTTTATTCCTGGATGTATTAGGCAGTATGTTTTAAAGATTGTGTCCTGTTTTGCAGTTGGATCTCTGTGCTGACCAATAGCAAAGAAGAGGCGTTAAACATGGCGTTTCGCGGCGAGCAGAGCAGCGGCGGGGAAGACGGATTAGAGGACTTGACAAAAGCCATCATAGAAGATGTGCTGCGAATGCCAGGCAACGAAGTGTGCTGCGACTGCGGAGCTGCAGGTGTGTGTACCGCTGCTGCACACAGCTATGCACAGCCTGCAGTATTTATGTTCTGCTTGGTCATCCCTCACCTTGTCGCAGGGAGAAAAAAACTGGCTCCCTTCACCTCAGCATTTTGTGGTTTAACTGTTAAATGTTTTATTTAAAGCTGTACACCAGACTTGATGTCTTTGCAGTGTCACAGATGCCTTGAACTCTTTGTCCACGCTTGGACGCATACTGCACAAGCCGCACCGCAAATCCCCCAGCAACCTTAAATAAACAAGTGTGCGGATGTGTGTGCATTAGCCCTGTTAGCATTCAGCTCGGGCCTGATCCTCCCCCGCATTAGGAAGCAAAGAGTCAGCACTCAGGAGTGCCGTAGACATTCAAGCCTTCTGACGCTTAACACACAAATATATACATACACAGGAGCACACACAATCTCTCGAGTCACTCTACAGAAACACACACACAGCTGCTTGCCGACTGACTGAAGGGAGGATTTTATTCTCTAAGGGGGAGAAAAGCATTTCTAGGCTTGGAGAAACAACATTATTACATCACTTTGTTGCATAAGTCACACACGCTTCGCTGACCTCTGCGATCTATGGGGAGGGACGGTAATTTGTCACGTCTGTAATTGTGTTGCTGCAGCCCACCTTGTAAAACTTTTCACATGCTCCACATATGAAATTTCAATTCATGATCTCCCTTTCTGAAGTGATGACACATAGCTGTGATACGTTTCTTTTTTACTCAGCGCATGAAGTAAACATCACCGCTGGTCACTTTCAAGGGTCATCCCTTTGTTTCTTCCTGTCTGAGAAGGAGTGAAAGAACATATTAATATATCAATGTATCAATATTCACAAGGACACTGTGTGTGTATATATATATATATATATATATATATATATATCCCAAAGGGTCAATAAAGTTAAGTCTATATTGTATCACCAGATTCTTGGCAATACACACCCCGAGTCTGCATCACATCTCATACTCTCCCTGTAACTCCCTGTGTAGTATTTTGCAGATGCACAGGTCACCCTACATTAACTTCACATGCTCAACACGCACTTTGTGACCTATCAGCAGCTTGCATCTGGTCATTGCGGTGTTTTAAATTTGTGCGTGGACAAACTCAAGCTGTGTAGCCGCTTGCTTCCTCAGTGATTTGATGGCAGAACATGGTTGTTTAAGGCTTTTTCAGGTTGTAACATTAGGCAGCGATGCTGGTTGGTCTCAGTGCTGTGTTACGTCTCTACATTGTTCTGGTCCGTGTCAGAGTGCTTGTGTCTTTTGGTTTGCAGCAGGTTATGCAATCAACTCCACTGTGCATCAGATTAATACATCTTATGTTAAAGGAAAACCGTGTTTTCAGCGCGCACATCATTTTTATATCTAGATTCATGTGTTGAGCAGACGGGATTTTAATCAGAGCAGGGCTATTCAACTTGGCTGCATCTTCGCAGGTGTTCTGCATTTTCCTGCACAAATCTGACTCAAACTATTAAGCTGAACCTCATTAGCTGTAGCATTTATGTAATATGAGTCAACTGTGTTGAAGCAGGGATCCATTGAAAACCTGCAGGGCTGTTGCTCCTGTGTGAAGTATTTTACTTGCATCCCTTTTCATGATTTCTAAGGATAGAAATGACTTCTTACTGTTCCCTCTAATAAAGCCTGCAGTGCTCCGTGTTGCCAGTCCATCACAGGGCCAACACACATATACAAACAGTCATGCACACACACACACTCCTATGGGCAATTTAGAGTCTCCACTCAGCCTATTGCTCAGTGTTACCCAACCTTAAAATTGAATCTCAGTCTGTTGTATGCATAAAAAAACACATTTCTCATTGTTTGCAGATCCTAAGTGGCTGTCTACCAACCTCGGGATCCTCACCTGCATCGAATGCTCTGGCATCCACCGAGAGATGGGGGTGCACGTTTCTCGCATCCAGTCCATGGAGCTCGACAAGTTAGGAACCTCAGAACTCTTGGTGAGTCTTGCACATGGTCTGCAGTGTCTTCAGTTTCACATGCACACATGAATGCAGCTCAGCTTGTTAATTTAACATTATCTGATATTTTCCACCAGCTGGCCAAGAATGTAGGTAACAGTAATTTCAATGAGATCATGGAGGGAAATCTCCCCTCCCCATCACCAAAGCCAACCCCCTCCAGCGACATGTAAGTGCTCTCTGAGTTTCACACCCAAACATCCACCTCCTCTATAAACACACTTTGCAATCCAAACCTTCTGCCCGCAGGACAGTGAGGAAAGAGTTCATCAATGCGAAGTACGTGGACCACAAGTATGCTAGGAAGACATGCACATCAGCGGCAGCTAAGATGATCGAGCTGTTTGAGGCGGTCCAGTCTCGGGATCTGCTGGCTCTCGTTCAGGTGTACGCTGAAGGGGTGGAGCTTATGGAGCCGCTTCCAGAGGCAGGACCGGTGAGTCTGACTCAACCAGATACCTGCACGTGTCCGTCACAACAGCGACGTACATCTAAGATTTAGTTTCTGGATCATCTAATTGGAGCTCATAATGGTTTTGTTTGTCAAGCAAAAGACAGTTGATCAATTATTGGCAACTAAAATTTGGTCAGTTTGTACTTGTGACTTGGTTTGATGGTACATTATCATTTATTACACTTCTGGAGCTGCCCTTGCCTTAAAGTACCGTAAGACTGAGAAACCACACTTTACGGTTTATCTTTCCATTCAGAAAGTCACGTTACAGCAGCTTTTTGCTTTACGGTGCCATGTTGGATATCAACACACTGGCTGTTTGGGACATGCTGAGTCAGCAAAAAAAGACCCACAAGAGGACATTATCAGAGGAAACTAGGAAATGAAAGAAGGGACGAGCTAGAGAGAAGATGAGTCAACAACTGACTTTTATTCATTGGAAAGAGCTCAGAGAAGAGACAGGAAGCAAGATGGATGACGTGGCCTTTGCTTAATGTTACTCAGGAGTGTGAGGAAAGTGTGGACTTTTTGTGGTTGCATTTTTTTTTAAAACATGAAGCGTTTATGGAAATAGCAGTGTTTCTAGACTGCGAGCTGATTAAACAAGTGTTGTGCTTTTTTATATGCCTCATATTCTAAAAGCCTGACACAGAGCTCACACTCACATCTTGCTTTATGATTTTGTGTTTCCAGAGAAACAAGATGTTAAGGAAGTCATTTTGTATCACTTTTTTCTGTTTGAAGAGGCTAAACACAAACAAGGACATTTTCAAGCGAATTAATAAACCCAATAAGTATCTGTCAAATAATATGTGTAATATTCAGCTCTTATCTATATTATCTAGTTTTAAAAGGAAAATGTGCAGATGAAGGACAGTTTGATGTGTGAACTCAGGCCATGCTTAGCATTTTTATTAGTCAGTTAAAAATTAGATCACTGTTACATTGTGGCCCTGTGATGGACTGGCGACCTGTCCAGGGTGTACCCCGCCTCTTCCCCGTTGTTAACTGGGATTGGCTCCAGCCCCCCCGCGACCCCGTGCAGGGAAAAGCGGTAGAAAATGGATGGATGTTACATTGTGCAAAAACGGATCCTTAAAATGCTTTTACGCAGGTTTGTTATCTTAAAGGTTGCAAAATATGTGGAAAGATGCCATCACAGACACATTGTGACATTGGAATTTAAGTGTTTTTATTTCAGACACTTAAAACACAATAAGACACACCCTGTCCAACATGGACACTGAAATAAATGTAGCAAAATGAAAAAACGTCAAGAAACGAGATGTCCCATCAGCCTGTTATGCTTCATGTTCCTATTAAAAAGCAGCGGGTAAACGTATACAGTATACAGCAGAGGCTTCTGAAGTCAGTCCTCATAGATCCAATGTCCTGCTAGTTTTCAATGTTTCCCTTCTCCAACAAACCTGACTCAAATTAGATGCATCCAGGAGCCTAATAATGATTCACAATGACTCATTAATTCAAGTCAGGTGTGTTGGGACATGAAAACACAAAATCAACCTGCAGGACTGTAGTCTTTGAGAACCTGAACATCCCTGGTACACAGTGCCTCACAGAACGAGCCCATCCAGGGTTTCCTATCCTGTGAGGGGCTTCCATCAGAGCAACACTGACACATTTCTGCCAGTTGCAGAATTGAAATGGGTGTTACCGTCGGAAAACTCTGAGTCATCCAAATAGCATCACCAGCAGGTGGTGATAGCCAGTAAAACTCTGTTGAATCCATGTGAAACATCTGTGGCGGTTCAGGTCATCTGTCTGGTTTGCATTTTGTGGTGTTGCTTGTTTATCTTTTTGTTCTTGTGCCTTTTGTGGCACCGCCTTGGGCACAAACGAAAGCTAAATAACAAAGAGCAAATGGTGAAAACCGTACCGTAAACAACACGCGCGATCAAACTTAATCTGACGTAAATAGGTCAGGGTTTTATAACGCGAACATGGTCGTTGTGTGATGAAAAATTAAGTGTACAATGCCGCAGCAGAATAAAGGGATAAAAGAGGATATGGTTTGGTGGCAGAGGGAGCTGCTGTAGCTGCAGCTGTCTGCACTATGAAGTCTGACTCACCGATATCTGATCTACTGCTGTCAGCGCGTGTGAAGGACTGCAAAATGACACCTAAACCTCCTCGATCCAAGATGTAGAGGTCTGATAAAATAAAACCTATTCTCTATTCTGCTGTAAATGCGGTTACAGGGGTCATAGTTTAATCTCATTGTTCTTCATATGTTTCCAGTAAAGATGTAGACCCAGTTTTGTAACACTGGGTCACCCAAAAGTGACCAAAATTCTGCATCATTTTTGCAGAAATGTTATTTTTAGGAGCCATTTTGTTTGCTGCTGCTTGTTTAAATGCTGAAAAACACACACACGTACACACACACACACACAACAGAGTACAGAATGGATGCTACCCAGTGCCTCACCATGACTTTGCTGTGGTTTGATGGCCCCCTGCAGGAAGCCGGTGAGACAGCACTGCACTACTCCGTACGGACGGCTGACCATACCTCACTGCATTTGGTGGACTTCCTTGTGCAGAACAGGTAGTGTATCATGAGCCATCTTGTTTTATGTGTGTTTAGCAGCAGAGTTTTATGAAAACACACTGCTTCATATTAGATCTGTCTGCTGCGAGACGTTCTTGTTCTGTGTGCGAGTCTGTAATAAAGCAAAGGAAAGCTTAATGCTGCACCGCTCAGATTCCCACAAGGCAAACAGAAATGGGTCAAGCACTTGCTTTCTGCCTTAATTTATTCCTCTCTTTTCAATTGTTTACCCACCACTGCTCCGACTGCATACAGTCTGCACAGACAAAGTACAACCCTTTCATTAATTAATACATCCATACAATGTTCTACTCAACCTTACAGTGATTATTCATCTGCTGTATTCATCCTTGTTTTTATTTTAAGCTATTTTACAATCTAAAGAATCTTGTGAGCATGACTGCAAAACCTTTCCACGCTTATCTTTCATCCTAAATCTTAATCCCCTAGTTAATAAGTTATTAACCTGCAGCTGTAGGTGCATGGAAAACCTCCTCAGGCATTCAACCTGTGTCCCGCCATTAGTGATCTCCCCTCCCCTCATGTTTTCCTTTCTCACCCTCACAGTGGTAACCTGGATAAGCAGACGGAGCGGGGGAACACTGCCCTCCATTACTGCTGCATGTACGAAAAACCAGAGTGCCTCAAGTTACTCCTGAGGGGCAAGCCGGCAACTGACATCAGTGAGTCACATGTCAGGTTTCATCCTCTCCTCAGTGTCGGCTGCACGCACAGCATCACCCTATAACTGTTGATTATTCTTCATCACCCCTCAGCCAATCAGAATGGAGAGACGGCCTTGGATGTTGCCAGGCGACTGAGGAACACTCAATGTGAAGAGGCAGTAAGTGCAGGGCCAACCGCTTGGAGCTGTTGGACATATAATAATCAGTAGTGTAAAATGTTAAGACAAACTAAGAATATACGCACAGGTTAGATGAATTGCGTGAAAGATTCTGGAGCTTGGACCGTGTTTGATCAGGCATGTGTGGAGCAGTTATTGGGTGGCTGAGCCAGAACACTAGATGGCAGTCTAAGGTCTCTCTCCGGCCTCAGGCGACAGGAACAGCAGAGTGGAAGTAATCATTCATGTGTGTTTGTTATTAACGCAAATATGAACAAGCAGACAAAGAGGTTCAAACAAATGCATTGTGCGGTTTAATATCTAAATGGATTCACACATCTATTTTTCCCTACGGCTGCTCTGTGAGCTGGATCATTTCTGAAATATACAACAGAAATATGATTAAAATGCAACCTATAATATTTCTTTCAACGTGTATTTTCACGTTTCTTGTTCAGGCAGCTGTCATCTTTATTTACGCAGCAGTGATTTGTTTGTCTCGATACCGTTTCCCATCGCTTTCAATAGATGATATAGGAGATTTGTCTGTACGTGTAAGCTTGTGCAGGCCGCAGAGGGGAAGTTCAACCCCCACATCCACGTGGAGTACGAGTGGAGCCTCAGACTGGAGGAGATGGACGAGAGCGACGATGATCTGGATGATAAGGTGTGAACACAACACTGATCGCTTTCTGAATTCCTATACAGGTTATGTATTTATTTCTATATTGTTGTTTGCTATGCTTCTATGAGGTGATGCAGTAACTCGTTAGCAGTTTCTTATCGTAATGACTTCCCCGCTGACTCACAGCTCTGTTCTAACATATGTGAGAGATACAGAAGTGAGGTAGCATCTAGATTCATCATACTACACAATAATGCAAGTCAGATTTCCTGGAAAGATCCCTGCAGCAAACATTTACTGTCACGTTAATGGTCTTTACAATCATTTGATAATAAACGTAGCGATGATAATTTATATGAAGGCGTTGAAACTCTGTATGGCATGTGACGGTGTCAGCGCTTCAGTGTCTGACTCGGATCAGTCTCATCCTTTACATGTCCCTCTCCAGCCCAGTCCCATCAAGAAAGACCGGTCCCCGAGGCCTCAGAGCTTCTGTCACTCCTCCAGCCTGTCCCCCCACGACAAGCTCTCCCTGCCGGGCTTCATCAGCCAGAGGGACAAGCAGCAGCGTCTCTCCTACAGCGCCTTCACCAACCAGATGTACAGCGCCTCGACTGACCTCAGCTCCTCCCCTGTGGCCGACGGGCCGCCGCTGCCACCCAGGAACCAGGGCAAAGGTCAGACATACCTGCTCTAATATCCTTTACATCTAATGTCAGGTTTCAATTAACTTTATCAGCTTATAACCATGCAGGAGAGCACGCTCTGCTGTTATTGTTTATGCAAATACAAAATGTTCAAATGATTGTGTGTCTGCTGTGTGAAAGAGAAAAAAAGCAGTAAAGCTGACTTTATAATGCCTGTTAATGTTTGATTATGTGCAGGGCAGAATTAGATGCAGAGGAATGCTCTCTGGAAAGTTTCCTCTCTGTGCTGTCAGTCAGTGTTTCTATATGCACACACATATACACACCCTGCAGTGGTATGCAATTTGTCAGCACACAGATCAGAGAGTGGGAAGTAGGTGTCATTAGCATTGCTTACTAAGTAAACCTCAAGGAAAACATGGCCGCAGGAGAGGGCAGGGTGGGCAGGTTAGTCAGGTATGTGAAAGGGAAGCTGGATACACACTTCATCGTTGGCATCAGCACAGTGTAAACTCACAGGATACAATAGATCTGCTGTCTCTGCAGTATTACAATTAAAAATAACACTCCTCCCTCTGCTGATCTGTAATAACTTTAGCTGTGTAACAAACAGGAGATGATTAAAAACGCCTCATATTGCTAAAGCTGCAACATCCATGCCAACAGATTATTCCATCCATTATTTAAACATTAAAATCTTATTTTATAGAGCTCTGAAATGTCACTTGTTTCCACTGCAAGAGAGCATAGAACAAATTGCCTTAGTGCTAAAATAAACCTGAAAAGGATCATCGATCAGAGAAAATGTGAGGCTTTACAGCATTCATACACAGACAGTTTACGTTCACAAGCATGGTGGAAGGAGCATTATGGTTTGGAATCACTCACCATCTCCTAATCGATGAAGGAACAATGAAATATTAATAGTGTTGAAGCATTTTGCTGGCGGCTGTCTGGACAGAGCCAAGAATCTGCACGATCCAGACCTCACATGTAGATTAGAAAGTAAATAAATGTTTGTTTTTGGGTTGCCAGATCAGGAGTTTTAGCCTGAGGTGACAGTCACAGTGAGTGAAAGTTCCCCAAAACAGGAAGAAGTACAACCGTTTAGTTTTTTTTGGTTAAGTCTATAATTATGTCAGAGATGAAGATGAAACATTTTCTGAGTTGTTCACTCAAAAACCCTGACTCAAACTTTACTTCAGTCAGTTTGACTCGACTTGCTTAGGCGTGAATGTGCTACAATCCACTACAGAGCGGGACTTTGCTGCTAATGTTAGCTTTTAATCTGATTCTGTCAGCATCATGGCCTCCTCACAGTAGACGCCCCGGCCTTAAACAGGCATCTTTGTAAAGCAGAAAACAAAATGATGGAGTTAACTAATCCTGTTATACTTTGCTCTGAAGAAAGAGCATGTTATAGATGTAGGTAGGTAGGCAACATGTTTCATCCAGTTCTGTTCATGTTTTCATCTTTGGAGCAGAAGTGGGAAGACGACAGTGTTTGGGTATAAAGCATCTCCCGCTACATTCACACACCTGTTTTAATGTAGATAGGAAATAATCTCTGGTAGTCGAGGCTAATATTTCTGAATGTTGCATCTTTTAGGTGAGTAGAAAAGAGAAGATAATAAGAGGATAAACATGCATTTGTCCAGATGCTCCCGAGCGGAGCGCCCTCTCGGCAGGTGCTGAGGAGCGTGCTCCTCGGGGCCGGCTTCACAGTTTCGCTCGTTTTGCTTTGCTCTTCACTGATAAGACTTCATCTTGTTTTGTTTTTTTCCAGTGTGTGGGAGCAGTTCTTTATGAGACTGACATGCTTATAGATTCTCTCCCACACTCCTCATCTCGCTCTGTTTTCTTTCTCTTTTTTTGTTTCTCTATTCTTTCAGCTCCACACTTGGCATTCCTTGGCTCTCATTCGCACTACGCCACACTGGCTGGCACCCGACCATACATCAGTGAATATCTTGTTTTATGTTCTCCCCCTTTATCCCTCCGTTGTTTCCTCCTTTACAGCTCAGATGTGCAGGCCAGTGGCGTTGTTCCCGCTTAGTTACGGGACCACGTGTTTCTACTCTGAATTATTTTTCCTGCCATCCCTGAGCTGTAAATTTTTAACCACAGCTAATTTCTCTCTGGCTGAGCTCTCTTTTATAGCTGATTTCATCCTTTTTGTCTACATTTGTGAGCAGTAAGTAAACACAGGTTAGATATATGAAATAAGAGTGTATTTACCTCCACCAATGAGGTTATGTTGTTTACAGCGTAAGTCTGTCTGGTTTCAACATAACTCTAAAAGTTATGGATGGATTTTGATCAAATTTTCAGGAAATGTTTGATTTGGGATAAGAAACGGGATGATCCGGTTCACCATCTGGATCCAGGAATCTTTTTAAATGATTTATTGAGAGAGATTTCAGTGTATGTGTATGTAACTCCATGAAAAATGCTCAGATTGCTTGCTTAAACAACACAGGACATGTTCATGATGGTTTCTATGAAATGTAACCGTATGATCCGGATCGTGCCGATGTTCTGGGTGTTAGGATCCGGAACATGAGAAAAGCTCGGGGGACTGTGTGGCTTGCTTTTCTAGTTTAGCATTATTTTACATTTCCATTCACAAACTTGTGACATATTTGTTCAGTCATTTCTCTTTGCGCTCTATCCACCTCCTCTTCCTCTTCATGTCTCTTACTGTCCCTTTTTCTCCCTGCTCTGAGTTTTAATAGTGATTTTTTTGTTTATTTACTTTTGTTTATATGGACCTCATCGCCTCATGTGTCTTTATGTATCACTCCTCCAGCTCCTCCCCCATCTGGTCCTCCCTCCACACTCACACCAGGAGGCAGCTCCACCCTGTCCAAGAAGAGACCTCCGCCCCCTCCTCCTGGACACAAACGCACCCTGTCTGACCCACCCAGCCCGCTCTCTCACAGTCCACACAGTAAAGGGGGCTTAACCGGGGGTGAGACGCAAGCACACGTCTGCAGAAGGGCTGGTTTCCCTCAGACGTATTAGGACTAAATATTATCAACTCAATCCTTATCTATCTTTTTTTTCCCTCAAGATCTTCATCCATTGCCATGTGATAACTTCATAAGCAAACTTTATTCACTACTAAAGATGGTTTAAAGCTACAAAAAGAGTCTGGATGTGGGTTGATAAACCTGAATCAGATAGTATCTAAAAACAAAACAAAAGAAGTGAACGGTTTAGATCAATGGGATATTTTTTGTTCCTGTTTTTGCCTTTTCATGGAGTTGAGTTGATCATACTGTAAAAATGTGTATTATTAATAAGACTTCATAAAAATTAACGTACGATTTGTGGCAAATACAGAAAGGTATTTTATCAGTAGCAGCTAATAGTCCTGAGACCTGTGCAGCATACTGTTACCTGACTTTGTCCACGCTGCATCTCTTTATACATATGCAGGAAAATAACTACATTCATCTGTTAAAACCTTTAAACATAAATATAAAGAATAATTCTAGTTTGTCCAGTTTAATTTAGAATCATTATAATTTATAATATATTTATAATCAGTGCTTTATAAATAAAGCTGTGTGATATGGTAAAGGTCAGTATAGAGCCAGAGCGTCTTTACATCATGCCTTCTTGTTAAAAAAACAGCTTTTCTTTGCTCTGTCGTCTTCCAACATGATCCCACGCTGCTTCAGCAGTGTTCAGATCTGGGACCGTATCTATCAAGCATCGTAGCGAGCCATTTTAGTCGAACTGCTGAGAATTAGTCTCAAACTTACGAATAAAAGTGTAGAGGACAGCACTGAGGTGAGGGACATTTTGACAACAAGGATCAGATGGTCTTGTTTGGACAGAGCGGCTATAATGTATGTGGCGGATGTATATAAGGGGCGTTATCTCCCCAGTAACTACAGGCAGCTAAGATTTTACACCAGAATGAAGTCATCACAATGCCTAAAGAACAAACCCAACAGTGATGATTTACGACCATCAATAAGCAGAATAGTTGTGGAGTCAATAGTGGTCCCGACCACTCCTCGGCTTGTCATGCCTTTTATTTGCCTCCCAGCTGCACTCTGGGTAGTTCAGCAGAAGCAAAGTGTGGATGAGAACATTTATGTTAGCAGGAAACAGTTTCCTCAGTTTAACTAGTTTTTGCACATTAAGGTTTTGTATCATTTTGTTGGTTATTGGTAAAATATGCTCCTCCATTGTCCATTTAATGATTCACTGAGACGTCTCGCTAAGATATTCCCATATTCTCAGATAAATTCAGCAATTGTTCAGTTCAGTGGACTTAGAAGTGATGTCATCTAAACTTCTGTTTATTAATGACGTAACCGGGTCTGAGACCGAGTCCGACACGTCGCAGTCTGAGATGCTTGATAAGGAACTTTTAAGTGTAGCTTTTGGTGAGGATGTTTCATTGAGGTCAACATTTAAAGGTGTACTTTTGAGGAAGTTTGATGAATACGGCCCCTGAGCTCTGGAGACGGTGAATCAAACCCAGGACCTGGTGACCGTTTGCCTTCCTTACAGCCATCTTTGCATGTAGAAAATGGATCCAGCAGATGGATCCAGTTCCGGGTGCATCTTTTCTCAAACCTTTAGGGGCCCACGTGGTTCAGCTAAGAACTGTTTTAGAATCTCGATGGTGCAAAAACATTATTTTCAGGCTGCAACTAAAGAAAGAAACAAGTTACGTCTCAACAGCAGGTTGCTACGAACCCAGAGAGACCAGTTGTTGTCTGGTATGTGTAAACATAAAACCAGCTAATTGTTTGCATGTTTTAGAAGTTTACCAAACAAAAATATGTTCCTTTAAAAATGTGTGAAACATCAAACGATGTCCTTCAGAATAATACGACTGGTCTGGAGTTGTTTAGTGTGACCATTTGTCCCACCAGTCCCTTTGCCACCATCCATTTGCAGTTAATTATCAAACCTTTAGTTGTTCATTTTACTTCCACTCATCATCATCTCTCCTCTGTTTGTGCAATGTGTCGCACATTCCCGAACACCAAACCCACTAATGAAATACTCGCGCTTTCTCAAATATTCCGCGCTTACGGAGAGCTCAGCCAGATGACACCTCCCTCATTGTTTTATTTCACCATCACAGCATGTTGATTTATTTCCACATTTATATTCAATTATTTCCTCGATTGACGTTCTGAGCACGGTGTCAAGTAACGGGTTTGTCGTTGTCGATGTTAACATTTCAGGAAGTGACTCCACCCCTCCTCCGGTCAGTAAGATGTCTCCTGTTTCCAACAAGTTTGAAGGCATTCCTCAACAGCAAAGGTATCGCATACAGGAGAGGCCTGTTCTGGCTGTAGCCTGTATGTTTATGGTCATAAAATGTCTAAATGAGGAGAGCGTACATGCTGTTTGACTTGATATAAACATTTTTCCAGCACTACTTCAAGCAACACAAAGTCTACACTTGGTCCAAGGGTTCTTCCCAAACTACCTCAGAAAGGTATGGTACAGTTCTGCTTGGAAATGCTGTATATGGGAGGTTATTCACACGTTTTCTTTCCGGTTGTTTCTCTAGTGGCGTTGCGTAAGATCGACACCATACACCATCCATCGATGGATAAGCCCAGCCTTCCTCCGGAGGTCTTCCAGAAGTCCCCGCCAGCGACTGAAACTGCACAGAAGATTCCCATGTCAGACAGACTTCAGCTGGGCGACCTGCCTCCAAAACCACAGGTGTCTGAACTTCCCCCCAAACCAGGAGAACTTCCCCCAAAGCCGCAGCTCTCTGATCTCCCTCCTAAACCTCAGCTTGGAGACCTGCCCCCCAAACCCCAGCTCAAAGACCTCCCTCCCAAGCCTCATCTTGCAGACATCCCTCCAAAACCCGGGACAGCCGATTCCGGGAGTCCGAGGCCGCCTCCGGGAGAATCGACGCAAAGGCCGCAGACGCAGCCTCCGCCTCCACCTCAAACTCAGCCGCAGCCTCCAGACTCTCCATCACCTAACCAGCAGCCAACTATAGCGACCACGTCTCAGCAACCTGCCGAGGACACAAACGGGACACCAGCGGGGACAGCAGAGACCCCTGTGCCCCTCCCAAGGAAGATCAACACGGTATGAACACGTCCTTGTTCCTATTAATACGACCCAACAAATGCAAACTAATACTTAAATACTAATACTTCAAATCACTTTGATACAAATACATCTGATATGAGTTTATTAGACAAAACTTTATAACATATATATATATATATATTTAATTCATCAGATTTAGCAGCTTTATGTAGCGTTATTTTCCACTAATGCTAATCTAATCTAATCATCTAATGCTATTAGCATGAAATGTAGAAATATTTTACAAAATATATGAAGAAAAATAAGATTGTACCCAAAGGTGTTTTTTTTTAAACTAAGGTTTTGTATACTTCCTCTTAGCTTCTAGTGTCAGATCTGCAATGTAACGGTGCTAACGGGGCTGTAAGAAGAGCTAGCTGTTTTTAATTAAAAACACAGAGCAGTTTCATGTAAACAGCCTAAGTTACAGTGTTGAACTTAGAAAAACTGATTGATGCAGAGGTCACAGCAGTATAAATGTCTATATTAATTCTTTTTTGCTTAACTTAAAGTTGTTTCAGGCTTAAAGAAACAGGGGCATGTATCTTCTGATAGTTCATTTCATTCTGCATTTGTTTATTTCACCAATCTTACTGCTAAGATGCTAACTAATGCTAATATGCTAACAGCTTAACAACGCATAAAGAAAAAGCCCAGAATAGCTTAACTTTTAGACTAAGAGAATTTAGGCTGATTTGACAGTTGTTTTTTCTTATCTTGTGTGTTCAGGGGAAGAATAAAGCCCGTCGAGTGAAAACGATCTACGACTGCCAGGCTGACAATGACGATGAACTTACATTTGTTGAAGGAGAGGTGATCATAGTTACAGGAGAAGAGGACCAGGAGTGGTGGGTGAGTCCAGTTTAAATTTCTCTACCATGGTTGCATCTCTCAGAATGAACTTTTCCACCACAAGCAGGAAAAACGCACAATGCAGGTTTTCATGAACGCCATTTTCTTTTTACCCCAGATCGGGCACATTGAAGGAGAACCGGAAAGAAAAGGGGTATTCCCTATGTCTTTTGTGCACATCCTGAGTGACTGACATCCAGGCAGACTTGCACTACGTCTCTCCCTGTAAATACCGATCATACGGTAATGCCCCTTGTCACAAGACAAGTGTCCTAAAGGAAAAAAAAAAGCAACAATGAAGTAACCCAAGACGACTCATCTAGACATGGAAGCCACATCCATGCTGTACAAAGAATGTGTGTATCCTTCCTCTACCAGTATTATCTTAACCCCATAGCATGGCTGAGATGAAGCCACTCTCAAAACCCTAGCACTTACCTAAAAGTCTATGTTTATGCTGTTCCTGTGTATATATGTATGTAAATATATATATTTGTGTGAGTGTATATACATGTTTTATTGTACAAAACATGTACCATTGCTCTCTGCCTGTCAGATAAAACATCAGGGTGGTAGAGTTTGAATTTTATCTGTATTAATTTTACTGGCCCTCGAGTAATTATCAGCTTATATTTCTGGAAAAAGGACAAATATGAAATGGAATGTGAAATAGGTCATGTCATTATTTGTGTCTTGCATCCCTGTTTACCGCCATAGCTGACTGAAGAGGCGAGAGTCTCCCGCCGATGTTCCCGAGACGACAAGTTTTCATCAAACGTACTCCTCGTTATTTGCTTGCTTTGTGTGTACACGTATTATGATTGTTTTACCGTATAGAAACCTGCTGCTACTGTGTGGTGGAATATCAAAGCCTGTGGTTCACTGTAGGTCACCAATTTAGTCCTTGTTACACTGTTCACTGTATGTGTGCTCTGTGTGCAAATTCAATGCCATCTCCACAATCCTTTGACCTTTTTCTGTGCATGGTGTAACAATGACTGGAAATGAGTGGAGTTCAAACACGCTCACCTCAGGGTTTGAAGAGCCACTATTATGCAGGACTCCACAAAAAGGTATCCTGTTGTTGAAGCCACTATTAGCCACAATTATGGGAAACTCAAGAGGACAACTTAGCAATAACTTGATTCTCTGACAAGCTAGAAGTTTCACAACTTGTGTTCACAATTCAGTGTCTTGTAAAACCTCATGAGCTTGAATTTTGTTTTATTTTAACCATGTAATATCATTCCATGTTTCTGGATTCAGTACATTTTCAGGTGTGTGAACCAGAAATGAAGGATGGACTTTGTAAAAGGTCGGAGAGCCTCTGTATTTTCGCCTGGTCCTCACTGAATTGCAGTTCTTCCCATGTTAAGGAACAAACCCATCAACCCATTGTATCATTAAAAGTGCTGTACTTAAATCCCGAGCCTGCTTTTTTTTTATCCCAGAGGTGCCCGCCTTTGGCATTTCAAGCATTTTCCATTAGAGGCTGAAGACATTCCTGAGAAGTTTCATGAAAATGAAGGCACCTTGGTTTTAAACCATCCTTTACAACAGTTTACTGATTAAAATCAGCCTTGTACACATGATACTGGGTACTTTTATTTGGTCATTATCCTGGTAGGTTCTACATGAAAATATGCAAATCTAGGTGTCATTTTTAGTTTATAGTAGTATCAATGTTGAAACCTGATACTGAATTTATCTGCAACAGAATGTAGCATTTAAGGCTAAATGTCCTGATTAGAAGTGAAGCTTTTGCATGTGAACAGCAAGATGGCAACATTAAAATGAAGCAAAATTTTGTCACGACACTGGTACATTTGGATAAGATTTTAACAAAGGTAATTGTCAATTTACATATTACTCTAGTTAACACCAAGCTCTCTCTCTCTATATATATATATATAAAAAATAAAAAGCCCTACTGCAGGGGTCCTCGATCTACCATCCTGCAACTTTTAGATGCATCTATTGTCCAACACAGCTGAATCCAATGAATGGCTCGTTAGCAGGCC
>JBAMHV010000019.1:7575624-7590474 GCA_037177535.1 Pseudomugil gertrudae
GTGTTATATTAACACACTCCCCCTTACTGGTCAGTTAACTTCCACACTGCCTGCACATTTCATGTAAATACATTACTTTATTCTATGTATATACATTTTTCTTTCTTCCTCTTTAAATATTTTTTCAGTCTTTGTTATTTGTTCAGTATTTGCTTGTGTTCATATTTCATATGTTTCATATTTATTTATGTAGGCACTGGCAGATCAAGTCAAATTCCTGGTAATGACAATTACTTGGAAATAAACCTGATTCTGATTCTAAAGGACACTTTCATTTAGAATAAGAGCTGTGTGAAGTTCCTGGAGTCCAAAAGGACATAAAATCATAAGACCATCATTGCTTTCAGATTTTAACAACCCAAAAAGGATCAAATTTGGGAATTTCTACAGCTATACCGTTTGCAACCTGCCTCTTCTTCTTCTACAGATTTAAATATTATAGATATTAACACTTTTTTTATTTCTATAGGGGAGCTAATTTATTTTTACATGACATCTTATGGATGACCTCATGGCCTTGGCCTGACACTCCCCTACAGCGTGTTTGCTGTTTTGTACTGGGCTGCAGAGCTGCACGGTAGCCTCTTTATGTAGTGGAGTAAATGAAAGCAAAGCGTTTATGGTGCATCACTTCTTTCTCCCACAGTGGAGGACATGAAGTGCTTTTTAGTTTCACTCGGGCGTATTTTCCTCTTTCATACTGGCTTATTTTCCCCAGTAAAACGGAAACCGTTCAAACTTCACTTTGATGTAAATGAGCATTTTAGGAAGTGACAATAAAAGAAAGGTCAGGAAGTGATGTAGTGAATATAACGTTACACTAGGTTTTAGTTCTGTCATGCAGCTACTCCTCTCCCGTCAAACCTTTTTGTGTGTGAAAGAACTGATGTGTGGTCCACACATCTACAAGGATAACCTGCTGCTACTTTGTTGTAGGCAGTTTGATTGTTTGTTTGGATGAATGAGCAAAGCAGAATTTTACACGTTTTGTAGGTTCTCACTGATTTTTCCCTTCAGCAGCACTGATGTGAATGATAACAGTGTTGCACTAAAGTGCCTGAAACCTTTAAAACATAATGGTTTGAGTTGGTGATTCATTAACTCGTAGCAACAACGACTAGTTAACAATTACACAGAAGATTTACAGAAGATTCAGGAGGGGAGTTTTAACCATATGTTTAATATTAAGGACTGAGTATCACTTATTATCTTAAAGTGATTTAGATTTACAACAAGCTTAATTTTTTTTATTTGATTTAATATCTTTTAATGTAGCTATTTATGGGAAAACACAAATTTATCTTTAATTATTGAAACATTTTCAGATCTTTTTTCCACTTTTACATGCCCATCACAGCCTGAGAGTAACCAGATAACTGTGATTGGTTACGATGCATCTGAAAAATGATTTTCAGAATATTATGAATGATATTCATAGAATGATATTCACAATATTATGGCACTGTAGTGTACTGAATCTGAATTTGACATTGGATTTTGGCCACATATGTGCCTCGTCACAGGTGTGAAGATATAGTGATTCGGATAGAACGGGCACCTTTTCATTGTGTGTGTTATATGTCAGTATTTTGCATCGATAAGTCACACCAGGATATGGTCACTGTTGTCAGTGGAAAAGGAAACTTGAGTTTTATGAATCCATACTGGATTAATTACATTTCATAATTAAAAAAAGTGTTAAAATCCTGTGCATGTTTTGTGTGCATCACCTCGTGTTTGACCTAATCACGGTAAATAAAATAAAAGATGACTGTATGAAAAATCTTCATCTTTTTCCTGATGTATCTGTTACTATAAATCCCAATAAAAACCTCAGCAAGACTGGTTTAGGACTAAAAAATAGATTTATTTCAGATAAACTGAATGTGGCGTGTATGGTGTCACTCGGGGGTTTGTAAACTGGTTCTGGTTTAGGTTCAGTGTTTGGCCATCTTTACCATTTTGGTGTTTTAGATAGATGTGAACACGTATGGAAAACAAGAATCGATGCCTCTAACCAGAAGTGAAAACATGTATTTTAATCTAAAAAAAAAAAAAACTAAATATTTTAAGTGTCAGAACAAGTATGAAAAGCATGTATGATGTATGAAAAATGATGGAATAAGCTTCAGGAAGAGCTCTACATCCAATCATCTATTTTAAGAGTAAATTCAAACAAATAATATTCAAAAAGTATAAATTAAAATGTATTTGGAAACAAATACAATTAAATTTGTCCATAAAGATAAGCTTGTGAATGTGATGTATATGTAAGTAAAAATGTTTGAGTTTGCAGATGATGTACCTACATGTAGGTGTTTGTATGTACACGCGTGTATTTGTACTAAAAACATATAAGTGAGTATAAACGTATAGATGGGTATATGACTACATACTGAGGTATATATGTTATTGCTTTCTCTGTATGAAAGCATTCTCAACAGGATTAATGAGACAACTGTGGCAGATAAACTGGTAAGAGGGGAGGAGACTAAATAAGCCTGTTTAACTTTACAGTAACTTTTACTTTTTCTTTAACCTGTTGATTAATTTTGATTTGAAATAAAGAAATCTGTCTTATGGGATTTAGTTGAAGGATCAATACTATTCTGCTCAGGAGGAAATAAAGTAAGCAAACGGCCAATGAAAAGCAAAATGACAGTCATTTTCCTCTAGCCTGGTTTTAGATGACCCTGTAGGAGTGTCAAACGGCTCTTTGCTGTGTGTTTAGCAGCACAACCCTTTTCATGTTGTTGAAAATGTGTTGTGTGTTGCTTGAACGGTGTAGTTTACAGTTTTGATAACTGTTTTATTGCCCTCGTTTCTCTAAGAAACATTTTAAAGCTCCAGATTCTTGTTGGCAAACTGTCCTGAGCTGCAAACATAATGCTCCACATCCTGTCGGCTTAACCTCTGTAACCCCGTGTGCTTAGCCAGACACTCGCCGTATGCGGTTATGCTTAGCTGAAGGCGTGATGCATAGCTGACTCCCATGCTGCCCTGCTCCAGACATCACCTGTGTCATGCCAGCTCCGCTGAAGTGGAGGCAATTTGTGGTCGACCTCATTTTTATCATTTCTGACTGTTTTTGACTCATTTTGACATCTAGTCAGCCTTTCGCTTTTCTGTCAGTTTACTGCTCTTTTCAGTTTTATTCCTCTCCTGCCGACTCCCCCTCAGCTCTCACCATGCCTGTGGTTTAGAAGTTTCAAAGTCTGATCACATTCATGCATGACCAACACCGCTGCTGGTGCTGCACATTTGTATGCAGGGTGGCGGAGAGAGGAGTACCTTAGTCGTAATGCTCTCACAGTCTACTGAGCTTGTACTCTCAATCGGGGCTGCTCGGATGGTGAAATGGGCCCGTGGCTCGCAGAGACTGAAATCTTAACTGAGCAGTCTTAAACGTTGTGACAGTGTTGTGGTCTCTTGTAGTCTTTTATATACTCTGCTTTTATTTTTCCTTCTAGTTTTCAATGGACAGATGTGAACAGCTGGACTGCAGCAGCGTTGAAGGAGGAAACGGGGAACCTTGTAGAAAAACTGAAATGAATCATAGGAAGTGTTACTCAATAGGAAGTGCTGAGGTTTTTTTTTCCATGTTGGGCTGTTTTCTGAATGCCATTTAAAAAAAAATCCGGTGTTTAGTCTATAATGTCTACAGCATCCAAGAAATGAACAATAGCCATTTCATACTTGGTAGCTGTAGCTGCTGTGGCTGTTGGGATTTAGATGGATTTCTGAGCGTTTAAATGGGAACCAAGGTGATTGCCAGTCTTTTGTAACTGGGTGTAACCAGTATGTGTGAAGTGTGCTTCTAACATGATGTTAAGGTGTCATTTGCAACTTGAGATGTTATCATGAAAGCTGTATAAAGCATGCATTGTTTGCTCTTTTCTGTCCCATAAAGTGTATTTTTTATGGCGCTCTTAATTGTTCTTTGCCGGTTACATGTGGTGATCTTTTACTTCTGTCTGGTGTTTCAGAGACTGATTTTTCTGTGCTAGAGGACTGTGACCTGAGGCCACCTGCCAGGCTGGGCTTCCTTGCTCCTGACCGCCAGTCTTACAGCTCCACTGCTGGTAAGTCCTCACACCAAGCTGCACCTAATCTACGAATTATTGTTCAAACTTTATTGTGGAGGGGAGTTTTTTTAATGCACATTCTAGGATATGGCAAAAAATTCAGCTTAATCTCATTAATTTAAGATAAACTATTAAAATGTATTTTGATATGTTAAGGCTTACAACAACAAAGGTATGAATTTACTGTTTGACTAATGCTATGCTAGGTTGGCAACGTTACTGCTAGAAAACTGAGAGATAAGTCTCTTGCTAGCTAAGAGGACCATGTATAACAGGGAATGTGACCTCTGATCAATGGTTAAAACTGATCATTTGTTGTGACGAGCTGTTCATGAAGTTACGGATTGAACTCGTTGACCACATCCCACACACGCATATCACACTTGGCATCAGTGTGTGGGACTATATCCCTCAGACAGGAGGTAATTGAAGCTAGTTTAAGCACAACTTTAGTGGTGCAGTCTAAATGAATAACATGACTGAGGCAAAGGAGCACGTCACTCATAGTGGATACAACTTAAACTGTAAACTTTCGGCTCCTGTAGTGTTGCCTGGCTGTAGCTTGTTCTAGTAGGTTAAGATGGCGGTGAAGATGAAGCCGGGAACTCTTTGTGTTGGACAAATGGTGCAAGGTCGTCATTCTGCACAACTCTGACACTTTACGGTTACTTTATTGTTTTTATGAGAAATTAGGAATATATCAGCTTTAATGGAAAAAGCTCTGGGTGGTGGTAATTATTTTGAAAAGGTCTATAATCGACACGTTCAGCCAATTAATCGGTCGGGCCAGAATTTGATGCTTAATCATCCCTCTTTTCCATTTTTTTCTAGTAATATTCTCAACCTCTATAAGACAGGTTAGTCTGTAAAGGTTCCCTGTTAATGTGAAAATGCATTTGAGACTTGACCTGAAGGCGGTGTGAGGAAAATATCATCCACATATCAGTATCCACGTGTTAATTATTTATAGACCAGCTTTGTTAACGGTTTGCATATCTGTATTATATCTGCAAAACAAAGTTTGACCAAAGTTTAAGGCTATTTTTAACCATGCAATGTTTTCCCCTGCTCCTGACGGCCGTGTACATATCTGCTTTTATTTGTTTATATTTCTACTTATAGCTATTTAAAAGCAAAACATACACCCGTCCTAATTTAGATTCACCTCAAAATCAGACTTTTAAAATGATGCACGTCATGCACATTTGCATGTTGCTGTTTTTCCCAGGTGTTTTAAACCAGTGACTCTTCCATGAATGAGGGCATTTCTGTATCTGTCTAAAAGACATTTACATAGGCAGCATGTGTTTGTATGCGGATGTAGGCTCACTTTGAGTGGGAGCTTTAATGCATCTGCTGTCTCGGGTCTTTATTGCATTTGGTTTATAATGTTAGAAAGAATATCGTAAGTCAAACTGAATATTTTATCTTTACCTGCTTATTCCAATGCACGGTTGGTCAAGAAAGTGCTAGAATATAAGTTTTATTTCAGAAAATGCTTTTTGCAGTTAAGTCGGCTAATAATAAAGATGTCTTTTTTGTAAAGAAGAAGCCATTTATTACTGTTTTAAATGTTGAGCACTTTGCTGTGCGATTCACTTTCAGACTTTGAACACTTGCACAGATAACTAATCACATAACGACCTGCATGGAGTTAAATCAGCCACCACCTTATTTTGAAGCCTGAACATAATCAGAACCTCAGTTTCAGAAGTGTTAGTCAATGGTGTGCACAGATACCAATGTGTTATTATGTAAGGCTGCTTTTGTTGCACCTTTGCCTTTCATTGTCTTAATGTGCTGTGGGTGTATGTGCAACACCAGCTCAGGAAATGAAGTGCATTGTGGGCCATAAAAAGAGTTGAGTAAGGTGCTCCTAGTTTCCTGTTTCTTTTCAAGGCCACTGTGTTATGTAACTACAGGACACAGGGTCACTGCTCGCACAAGCTGGCAGCTCTGGCAACACATTTGCTGTGCAGTTTTATTTGGGAGTGTGTAAAGTTTTGATAAGTTGTCGTTTATATCTCATATTTTAGTGTTGCATTGTTTTAATGCATGCTTCAGTTGGCCTTTCCTTCTTCTCATCCTGTTGAGCATCCCATCATTTCTCCCCGGTTGCACGTCGGCCAGTCCTTGTTGGCTTTTCCTGTGTCTCCTTGGAGATTGTTACCGTGACGTGCAGCTATCAGTGGATTGGCCAAGCTGTGGTGCTGGAATGCTGCACATGATATGCACTATGACAGCGAAGCCTCAGGTGGTGCATGTATGGAGGACTAAGTGGGTGTCTCCCCATGAGAGACCCATGATGTGAGTGCATGTGTTTATAGGCTTAATACCATGCTGTCATAGCGCATATAGTGAAGCTTGAATCCATTCACTAAAAACAGCCAGAATGAATGGCATGTTGTTTCAGCCAGCACACACAACACTACCCCGTGGGGATGCATGGGAACGGTATATGTGCTGCTTTATACATGGAGTGTGGAGCTTAGTTAATGTGGCAGCCTGAGCTCTGTGTGAATAGATACAGGGTGGATTAGTTTAGCAAAGCCAGGGGGAGGTGTACTGTCTTGTCCTAAGGTAAAGCTTTCCTTAAATCTCATATGTGGACAAATACTGCCCCCATTTGGTGAAGTCTTGCACTGCAATATCTAAAGAAAATAAATATTCTTTTCAGATATATTTTTAAATGGTTCTTGACTCAGAAATGAGACTTTATTTGTTGTAGAAATTCATTTAATTTAAGGATGCCCCAGGTGTAATTCTTATATCATTGTATGAAACAACACGTTTAGCTCCGCTCTTGACTCAGCGTGTGGAAAATGCTTTGCTCTCCCTTTTTGTAACCCCACCCACAGAATCTGTAATTTAAGAGGATGCGTCTGAGTGGATGTAATATGTATAGAGATCTTGTTAGTCAGCTAAAAGCTCCTAGCCTCCCTTTGCTTATCTATTATTTATTCCAGTGGTGGTTTGACACCATGTAACTTCCTGTCCCGCTTTCTGGCCATTCTTCTGAAGACCTACATGATAAAAAAAAAAAACAGGATTTTTTATCACTGGAGTGAAATTTAATGTGCAAAAAGTAATTTTAATCTGGACTTTGAACCACTATCCTGAAGTAGCTGCAGATAAACACTGAATGGTGCTCTTAGAACAGCACTAATACTTCTTTCTACATATGCTACATGTTTACAACCACATTTATTTTGTGTCTGGTTTAGTTTAGTTGTATTAGTTAAATTATTTTACGCTTAATTGTGAAGCATATTTTATAATAGCATGAACTGTTAAGGATTGGGAGTGGTCTTTATCATCTTTGCATAACTGCTTTTATCCTCCAGATGGCGCTCATATCCTACTGAATCAACATGGTGGTGTTCTTCAATCTGACACTCATCTTTCCAAAACCTCCTCTCTGCCCCACCCAAAACTCACTGTATGATTGAGGGTGTGATGATAATGTTTATTAACTACATATCTGGCATAATGTGGACTTTCAGTTATAAACGTTAACCCTGTTCTCCTCACATTCACGAGTTCTGATACGAACATGCGAGATTTAAAGATGCGCTGATGCTGGTGAGTCACACTCAGTCAGAAGGTCAGTCAAGTAATGATGGCTCAGGGCTGTTTCTACAGAAGAATGGGAGATCTGTGTGAATGGATTCAGGAAGCGGCTGCCCTCGAGGGAGGTGCTGCTAAGACCGGTGACAGTGAGTCAATGTGCCCTCCTTTTTAATGATTTCCTAACACATCCCAGGAAGGACTGTGAGGATTCTCAAGGGCAGGGTGCAGAGGGGTTGCCTTTTAAGCAGGCATTGGGTTAAAATGGTCAAATTAGCAAGAAAGTTAATAAGGGTGCTTATTACAGCTCCTCAAATCCTTTTTGAGTAAATGCATCTGCATATTTGTATTCATTAGTTTTCTTTGAACTTGAATGATCCTTCATAGCCATGTAGTGTTGACGGAAGTCTTCTCAACCCCTTTTTAAATGTTAAATTCATCCGATCCGAGCTGTCAGCATCTCAGTGTGTTTGATGGGATAAAGTGTTGTATTGGTGTGACTGAAGAGAAGCACTAAGAGCCTTTTCATAGAGCTCAATTTCAATGAAGCCAGCATTTTTGCAAACTTGTGTATGTGCCTGTTGCCATGGTTTCCAACTTTCATCAGCTGCTGCCCAAAAAGAGGAGCTTAGCCGAGGATGAGGCACTCCTACTTTCATCCTCCTCTTTGTTGTGCCTTTATAGACAAACCATCAGTTTCATGTGCTCGTTTACTTTCACGGTGATTGGGTTCATCACGGTGCCGCTGATGGGAAGCCGTTTTTATAGAGAAGTATTTTTAGGCCCGGTGTTGTTGCAGGAGTAAGACGAGACAGCCGATACTGGATGTCACCTCAAGTATTGCAGTCAGTTGTCATGATTCAGTCTACCTCTAGGGTTTGTTTTGATTTGCTTGAATCTGGGTGAGGGGGGTATTAGTTGATGTTTACTCGGGTGCAAGAGGAGAGGGGCGTGGCGACAAGGAAATCAAGTTCACCCCCCTGTAAACAAGCAAATAGCTGCCTCCCCCTTTTCCTTGTGCCTCCTGCCATGTGTCCTCTGAGCCATTTTTGGTCAGCTGTGTAGGATCGCAATGGAAGGGGGGGTTGAATGGGGGGAGGAGACGCTGGGGGTTGCATCGTAGCCCCGTTTAGGGAAGTGCTCACCCATTTTTCTGCCTTCCGAATCAGGACAGTATCAGTGAGCTCCGGCGGTCCAGGTCTGGCTGAGTGGGCTAATGCGATATGGCATGTCAACTGGGGGAATCTAGGTCAAGTTTAAAGCTGCCTAGCTCCACCCGCCTCTGCTGCAGTGTGACGCCCCCAAATCCCTCCCCTTCAACACGCACTTACATTCACAACACATCCTTACCTGGATTACTCCTAATCTAAATATTCAGGCAGAAACGAGCAGTGCGTAGCCCTTCTTGCACCCACGTTCTTTCAGACAGTAAAACACACACACACACACACACACACACAGACGGCTGCCTTGGCCCATCCCCCCCTTCCTCCACACCTCAGGCAAGCTCTCTGCCCGAGCACGGTGGAGCCCACGTGACGCTCTGCGCTGAGGCTGGAGAAGGGAGGGCGTTGTTTTTTCCTTCATAGTAAAGCAGAAGGACACGTGGATCCTCATGCTGCAGCCGAGTAGTGGAATGTCAGCACTATCCCAGCCTCACATTAGCCAGCCCCCCTCGGCCCCCCGAGCTGTTTCTGTTGCCGCAGTGCCCAGTTTCAGCTGTGCCCTGATTTTTTTGGTGTACTATTTACAGGGGAGGCAGAGAGCTTGGAGATGTTTAAAAGGCAGTGCCATGCAGAGGTCATGGTGCTGCATGGGCGTGGTGCTGTTTTGGTGTCCTCGTCATGGAGACTTGAACCTCTGCACCACTAAAAATGTGGAGATATGTTGCATTTCCACAATGTATATACCCTCTTTTTGATATTTTATTGATACTTGTCTTAGTGGCTGAGTGCGTTTTAATTTTCATCTTTATTTACAAGGCAGCAATGAGCTCATTCATCAGTATATTTCACATAGCATTATTTTTATTACTTAAGTGATCATAAAATGTGACTATTGTGCTGCACAGAAAATAAAATATCATCATATCACTAAGTGCTTACTGGTGGAATTAAATATTTCTCCACCGTCTGCAGTTGACTTTACTCCCCTACTAATCCGCTGTTTTTGGCACATTACCTCATCTGTATTAATGTATTCATGTGCTTTCAATTCCTACTACTACTGTACTCGCTCCTTACCCGGTGCTCGCTCCCGATTGGCTGTTGAAATGTTTTTCAATGGCTCCAAATTTTTTTTGACTCCATGGATACAGCGAGCTGTTGGGTAGATTGGCTGAGCCAATGAGAGGGCTGCGCGGGCTCCAGCTCGTCAGTCTGTCCCTGGCCTTAGGAGCAGCCCTCCCTCCCTCACAGCGAGCACGCGATGGCTCAGTGGGGGGGTTCAAAACAACAACAAGGCTGTCGATGGGCATGCCGTGGTGCCCAGGACATGCCAGCACTGCCGGGCAGTACTCCAGCCACACAGAGTTCCTCAATATCTCTGTGATATGTCCCCTGCTGACACCGCCCCTCATTTACTATGCTATCACTAAGCAACCAGTTACTTAGTTTGGCTTAATTAATAAAAAATCCTCTTTTGAAGTGAAGGCTGTCATCCTAAGAAGTTTATTTAAGCTGCAAAGTCCGTGTTTATGCAATGTCCAAACAACTCGTGAATAATTTTAAGTGGAGTGAGACTTAAAAAGTTAAACGTATCAGCTCTTATAATTATAATTAGCGCTTGTTTTTTTTTCTCCTCACTACACTCGAGGATTTTCTTCTGGAGTTTGAAATGCAGCCACCCAAATCCCTGTCCTTAAAATGACCTCATTTCAAATGGCACAAGGGACCGGTGAGCTCCACGAGGCTGTCGGCATCTCTGTCACTCCGGCCGACTCCAGTCAGCGAGCGGCTGAGAGGTGGCAGCAGAGGACCAGAGGACGTCTGGTAGGAGCGGGCTGTGCCCGCATCATCCAGCAGGGCGAGGCCAGTGACAGTTCTTGGCCCTTCGGAGGCTGCATCAGGTGCTGCTTTCTGACAGCCGGCAAGGTGCCAGCTTTGGCACAGTCCAACATTCAGGTCACATTAGTTAGGGGGAAAAGAACGAGGCTGGACAAGACAGTTGGTCCGTGCAGGTGGTCAGTGGGTTTGATGAATGACCAAATAAAAAAGGATGAGTACACTAAAGAGTCCTTTGGATGAGATCAGGAGAAAGGTTAAAAGTAAAGCTAAATATTATTCCAAATAGATTTCTTAGGACACATTCGGTTTATCATTTATTATGATGAAGAAATGATTTTGTTTTAACGATGCTCAGTGAATCCCTTCAGTCTCAGTTCCTGGTTTGTCATTTTAACATCTTAAAATTGTCAACTCATCAGAAATATTTTCTTATATTAAAAAGGGAACATGAATAAAGAGACATGACCTCTCGTCAGGTTTTCAGGAATCCATATAAATCCCCCCTTCCTCCCCTTATCAAGCATCTCATGCATTTTAAAGCCCCCTCCCCACCCCACCCTACTGCTGACTGCTGAGTGTATACTTTGCTGTGTCGCAGCACCTCCCCGTCTCCCGGCATTACCTAAACTGGCTTGATCGACCACATCCTCACCAGTCCACACTCAGTCACTTTGGCTTTTCCCCTGTCACTCATCTAAGGTGAGTGCAGCAGTGACACCCCTACCCCACCCCCCCTCTCATCCTCTCGGAGTACATCCTGTCTACCTCTGCTCTATCAACAGGGGTTAAATCTCCTCTGGTGAAGCCTGACTCAGTCTCTCTGTACAAACTGCAGCAGATTTCTGACTTGTCATACATTTTGTTGACCTGTGCTTCTGACAACGAGCCGCTCTGCTTTCTAGGATTGACGGAGCGGAGCTATGCTATGCTGTTACTTGTCAATGCACAACCTAAGGCTGATATGCAAGCCAAGAGGTTGCACACAGTATACAGTGAAGGGCAAGAAACTGGTATATAGATGTAGAATAATGTAGTAGTTTCAGTCTAGTTTACCATCTTTCTCTGTTGTGTATATCGGGTCACATTGTTTGTGTGTAGTTTGTGCACAGTGCTGTGTGGGGTGTGTGTGATGGTTGGGTCAGCATCTCACCAACGCCCTCAAACGTATCTGGTAGTTCATAAAACTTAAAATGATTCGTCAATAAATGTAATTTAAGGTTATGAAAAGGAGTACAAAGTTGTAACCTCAGATGACCTTCTGTGCTGCCTGTAACTTTGTATTAAACCTGTTATTTCTCTCTGGCTGATGCTCGACTGGATCAGTCAATGATGAAATGTGATGATGAAAATCATTTTAGACATGCAGAGGGGGCCTTTCAGGAGGATGAACTCATAGAGGTGCTGAAACTGTGTTTCTGTTATGGAATGAGTGAAAATACTCCAGTAAAGTCTCCTTTCTTGTACACTAAAGGATGCTTGTAGCAACAGACTGATCCAGGGTGTACATCATCTCATGATTATTGCTGGGATTAGATCAGCCCCTCCACAACCCATAATTTAACTAAGCGGTATAGAGAATAAATGTCTTATTAAAGACTTTACAAAAAACATAATATAAAAAACATTAATTTAAGTTATTTTTTACCTGTTATTGTAACAAAGTGCATATTTAATGTGTTTAAATGAGTATGTGCTGCAAGCTGCCACTATTCTCCTGCAGAAATATTAGGTGTGCTTACTGAGTACTTGCATCGCTAAAGTATCTTACATATTGATCTAATGTTTCTGCTATCATGACAAAACCCTGCTTTGCTCTACATGGAGTCGTTTAAAGTATCTCTATAATCATTGGTCTGAGTCATGAACTGTTTTTACAGAACATTGGATGATTCCCTTTCCTTTGTATATGTTGTTGTGGTGCTACCTGTTTTAATCTGTGAACACAGATTAGCAGAGGCATTCCCTGTGGAGGACAGTGGCTTTGCATATAACTGCCTGTAAAGCTTTTTGAATGCTGGGAACGAGGTTAGTAAAGCAGAAAAGTCAAACTTTTTATTTTTGGTACATCTGGATGGTAAGAAGTCATGTGCAGGAAGCGCATATATAGATGGTCCAAGGGGGGTGCTGGTGCGCGTGAGCGGTGGGTGCATGGCTGTGTATTCATAATGCATCAGAGCAGTGAAGCGCATCGACACCTGCTCATTTTACTGCTGCCTCTCCTCTTTAATTGATTTCTCCCTCTTTTCTCCATCAGGTATCGTAAAATGGGGAACCTACTGAAAGTTCTGACGTGCACAGATCTAGAACAGGAGCCCAATTTTTTCCTCGACTTTGAAAGTAAGTTTCACGTAATTGCTCCCACTCCTGATATCGATCACATGAATATCTTTCCATAACATTATTACTCTGAACTGTCGTGTCTTTCATCCTAATTTAGCTTTACACTAGCTTGTCACAGCAGCCCCCCTCACCCCCCAAAAAAGGGAGAAATAATCAAATCTAGTGCTACAGCTTCAGCAGTAGCACTCAACCCGCCTCTTCCACAGTATAGTGTGTGCAGAATAACAATCAAACCAGAGCTGTAACACCCTCACCCATCCAAAAAAGAAAAAGAGGAAGCATCGAAGTTCAGTTGTTTTTGTAGCCTAAGGCCTCTCAACACAGCTTGAACCTGCGCTGTACTGTTTTCCCACTTGGCAAACTCACAGATACCTTTAGGAGAAAATGGTCTCTAGTATTGCACAGACTGTTTTTTTTATTTATTAAAAGAACATCGTACTACATCCAGTAGATGCCAGGATGTACTGTTGCTGAGGGAAGCTTTGGCGTTTTCAGAGTACCCACCCAGGTGTGATGGTAAATGCAGCATAAAGTAGAAAAATAATCAGTGCAGACATCTGCCAAACGGCTCATTTCCACCCACATTGCGCTTTCCACTCTGTTCTTTTGCTACATTCAGTTTTTATGTATGCAGAATGAGCTTCCCGGCACACTGATGCTGATTCCACAGTGTCTCGGTTATATTGTGGTGTTTGTCGCATTTTTATATCTTGATTTTTGTTCTGCAAATTACAAAGACTTGCTATATTTTCCTGTTCTGGATTGCGGTGTCCAGATTTAACTGGGATCCAGATCTATCTTTGTCTTGTAAAACCTGCTGGGAACGTCTCACCCTCACTGTTTAGTATCATCACACGGTCTTATCGGATGAAAAATCCAGTTGGTGACCCCAATCACTCCCAGAATTAAATGGCATCAAAGCTAGATGAAGACCCTTTCTTAGAAAAAACACCCAAAAAGCTTTTCTGGTAGTTTTTACATAAAGTAGCAGAAAGACGTTAAACAACATTCACCATATAAAGCTCAATGAGGAGGGAAGTGGGGGTTTGTCATGGTTAACATAATCTTACTTCTAGTTATGAGAAAAGGTTTTGTAGTGTCACCATTCTGCTTTGTTTATTCTCGTAAGCATGAGCAAAGTTTCTGACATCAACACCACTCTTCACCCCGGAGCCACAGGGGTGTTAAACTCTCCCTTTATCGTACTTCATGGTGTGCGCTGGTTCTGGAAAGTGGGAGGTGTCGGCACTTAATGAGAAGCAGTTGGAAGAAGAGATTATTTAAGTGAACTTTCATTACCATAATTGAAAGCCGTTTGTTAAACTTTCCATGATATTAAAGAGCTTGAGAGATTTCCTAGAGCTGTGTTTTACTCTTGAGTCGATATGAATGTGGATAAGATGCAGATATGCTTTGGTGACCTTGTTGCTGTTGTCCCATGCAGACGCACAGCCCACGGAAGCAGAGCGAGAGGTGTGGGAGCAGGTGGACGTAGTGCTGAAAGATGCAAAGGGGATCCTGGATGAGCTGCAGGCCTACAAGGGAGCAGGGCAGGAGATCAGAGAGGTACACCTCTTTCAATCTTCCACCATGTTTGCCGCACACTACAGGAGAATGTGTGCCTCCTGCTGCATTCAAACCAAAAAAAAACACCCTCATAACCTTTTTTTTTTCTTTTACACGAGTGTAGTAGTTATCAGAGCTCCATGTTTTGCCTCAGTCTGTTTAGAGAATTCACCTGAAAGTAAAGCCATAAAATTTGATATTCAGCTGAAGATCCATCCATCCATCCATTTTCTCCCGCTTATCCGAGGTCGGGTCGCGGGGGCAGCAGCCTAAGGAGGGAAGCCCAG
>JBAMHV010000019.1:7590574-7608454 GCA_037177535.1 Pseudomugil gertrudae
GGGCATAAAGCCCCCGACAACATAGCTGCTGGGATCATCGGGACACACAAACCCCTCCACCACGGTAAGGTGGCGGCTCATGGAGGAGTCAGCTGAAGATGTTTTTAGCAAATAAAGGAGCAGTGCAGTATGCTTTGCACTCCACCGTTCAGTTACATGCTCTATAAATTCATCAGATTCGATGTGAGAGATTAAAACATTTAAAATAATGTATTTTCCAATAACATGCTTTATTCCTCATTCAAAGGTCTGCAGTAACCATAATAACAGTTTAATTATGCTAAAAGCTGCTATTGTAGCTTCAAACCAGCAGCCTCAAGCAGAGATTAAGGCTGGACTACAAAGTTCTAGTACTTCTTCTGCATGTGTGAACACATTGGGACTTTGGGGACATGCAGACATAAAGGCTTAAGCCGTGTTCCCACCTTAGGCGACACCATGAACCATTTTATAGAAATAAGTGAGCCGTTTTCCACAGAGGATGCTTAACTATATCACCGTTACTGAGTAAGTGCTTTTATAAATATTAGGACTGCATGCATTGTGCAACAGGGGCCCAGCAGAACCTCACATATCGCTGTGGATGATAAAATTGATCTTTTTAATAGCTTTTGCAAACATGAAAGCTGAAAACTGTCTCGGTGAAGCAACCTGAAATGTTTTTTGTTTGAAGTGTCAAAATATTGAATTTCAGATACTTTTCAATAATCTTAGCTTTTTTATACAGTTAGTTGCTTTTCTTTCTTGTAGTAAACTCCTAACTAAGATCCAAATCTTTTTTAAATAGATTTAGACAATTTTCCGCCAATCTGCACTGAAACTGAATGACTGGAAACACGTCTGTCTGGGGCAACAAAAGAGCAGTGCTCTATAAGTCTGTGAAGTTAACAATGTGCATACTGCACAGAATGGATTAAAGAAGATATATCATGCGTTTAAATCCTTCTTTTTAACATGTAAATCATTCATTTATTGTCTGTATAAAGTGGAACCACGATGCTTTGGTCTGAATTCCTGTTTATTCTCGCTCCACACACACCTTATAACCCTGTTCTGAGGTACGTCTTCAGAGCGACTCTTTTTGGTGCCGTCTCTTTAAATGTGAACGAGGCATGTCATGCCCCGCCCCCCTCCAGGTCACAGGAAGTTCAACTCCACCCTGTTCCACCATGTTTGTAGCTTGATAGCAGCGATACGCTAATCTCCCGGCAGAGAAACATTTTGTTGGTAAGTTTACTATAAATGTCAACGTATCAGATTCACCAGTTTGATTACCTGGAAGTCCACGACCTTATTTGGCAGACCCACAGCAAATACTGTGATGTAATAGAAAAGGAAACGTAATAAAAAAATAGAGAAAATTAAACTGACTAAAAAATATGACCACAAAGAATATAAAGATATATGCACAGCATCAGGATGGAATAAATTGACATTTTGTGCATTCCTAAACACTTAGAATTGGACAAAACATGTATTTAAGGGCTAAAAAAGTGGATTTCGCATGATGTGTCCTATTTAAGTCATTATTGGGCAAATGACCATACATGATGGCATCATTGGGCCTCTGCAAAACAGCATGTAATTGTAGAACTACACTGAGTTCTCCACACAGATCATCAAAGATCAGACTACATCCCAGATACTTCACGGAGATCTGTATTCAGCATAAAGTAAAAAAAATTCTAAACAAGGAGCACTAACTATTGAGTAAATTGTGTTTAAAAAAAAAGTTTAAAAAAAGTCTTGTAATATAATCCAGTATTATAATAAAACTATTATTATGGTTGAAATTTTCCATTTCAGCGTATTTCAGTGAGTGTTTGATAAAGGCCGGAACTCTTTCTAAAACTTCCAAAACCCTTTTCTAATGATTTTAAACTCAACATTTGCTGTTTTGTCATTCCCAGGCCATCCAGAATCCTAACGATGAGACACTGCAGGAGCAGGCATGGGCAGCTGTGGTTCCCTTAGTGGGGAGACTGAAGAAGTTCTACGAGTTCTCCCAGAGATTAGGTATGTAATGGCCTGCACCGCATGTAGAGGTAACATTACGTCACTGAGACTGCACTGATTCGCTGGTCCTGAGGAGTAGAGATGTGGTATGATATGTAGGACGCTGGCACTCTGAAAGGGCATTATCCGATAGATCTCATTGATTTTTGCAATTTGAGGTAATATTTGGTTCAAGCTGAATAATAAAGGTATTTTTTTAAGTGGCTCTGCACAGACGTTACCTCCATATTCCATACATGACCTTAATTGTTTGTGTGTGCATATGAATTATTGACTGCTGAGCCGGATATGTCAACAGACATGCAATGTATTCACATAACATGCAGCCCAGCCTCTTGTAGCATGCTTAGAAACCCCACACAGCCTTGCGTTCATCAACATGCTGCATGCACTGCAGAGTGCACTGACCCCTGTGTAGGTTGGAGCTGTAGTTTAATTAGAATGGAGAAGATGGGGGTGGGGACGAAGGCCCCCTACTCCCTGATCTTATGACCCTGAAGCTGAGGAAGGGGGTGAAGCTCCTCATGCCTCAGTTCCTCTCAACTGTGTGATCTCCGTGGCGGCAGAGAGGGTAGTCAATGGGAGCGGTGGGCAGCGGCAGCCTGACGACGGCTGTTATGTAACAAAGTAGGTCATCTCTCAGCTTCGGCTGCTGCTCCAATTCGCTGCCTTGACTTTTGGCTTCAGGGGCCATGTTGGCCTCCGCAGCCTGCCATTCTGACATGCACGCATGAAGCCGAAAGTCTACTACAGGCTGGTGGAGCGATGTGCAGCGCAGGACGGCTAAGGAAAGTAGCTTATGTAATTATTATCTCTCCGGTTGAAACGGTGAACTTATTTCTCCTCTGAACTCAAAACATTCATAGAAAGCTGATATTTAACTTGTTTTCTATGTGTGGGTAAAATATAAACACATCTTTGCAGTCAGATTTGTTTTAAGAGTTCAATGATGGGTAATGACTACATTTCTGGAGAGTAATAACATGCTCCAATCATCTTACAGGCTCATCTGACACCATTGAAGGGATCACCATTGAGGTCTCTGATGGAAAAGTGTTGATCCTAGACATGTCAGCCAGGCAGAATATGCATCCAGGGAAGAAGCCACCTTCACAGATGGACGTACATAAAAATCTTCTTTATTGTAAAATAAAAAAAGACAAAGGGATTCTCCTACAAACTCTTTGGTAGTTCCTTCATTTCTGCATACATCCCGTCAGGATTTATTTACAATCTAAGCACATACTTACATGAATTAAGCCAGCGCAGTTAGAAATATTTCTACATTTTGCCACAGAAGGACCCCGTGGATCATCAAACCTGGCTGATGATAGAATTTATCTTTAACAAACCAAACCAGCATGAAAGCTGCGAAACGGCCTAAAATGCTGGCTGTTTGTTTGATGTCTTCTTTTTAAAGCAAGCTAGTATTTATTAGCTGGTTTACATTGATGTGACCAAGAAAAGCTGATTAGAAACTAATAAAAAAAAAGAAGAAAGAAATGAAAGGAAAAACAATCTTTTGCAAGGTTTTTACCTAAAAGTATTGTTTTTGCTCGGACAAGCAATAATTATCATTCAGTTTAATTTAAAATAAACTGAGAAATCCTGTGAAAATATGATTTGGTGGAGCTGAGATCCACAGAGCTGGCAGAAACTTTTCAGATCTCATCAGAGACTGTAGTGTCGAAACCAAACCGAAGTCCCCGCCGTCCTCTAAACTGCTTTTCTCTGCATGCCCAAAATTCTGCCCGCCTGCTGTGACATGATCTGATAAGATAGGACATCTCCCCGCACCCCGCCCCCATCTGACTTCCCGACATACAAGAGTGGCTCATTTCTGACCGCCTAAAAGCAGCTCCATCTTAACCTCTGTTTTGACTGGGATGTAGACAGGGGGGCAAAAAACTGCACCACTAAGGCCATTTTTAATCAGCTGCTTCGCTGCAAATGCTGGCCCAAGCAGATGGAAGTCATTACAGGACAGCAGACGTGCTCAATTTACCGCACCGCCCTGCCAGCTCTCTGTCAGTCTCCTCAAAGTCTTCCTACGATTATCTTCAGTAGACCCCTGTCTGAAATCCGCCTGTTTCTGGGCTTTTTGTTGACATGTGCATCGTCATTTGTAATCAGCAAGAACTGCAGAATACAGTTGGGATAAATCTGTTTAAATTAAACGTGCTACAACAAAGCTTTATAGATGCAGAGTTTGTCTGGGGTTAAATCACATTGAAGCTTCTCATCCTGCGACAAGACTGAACTCAAAGCACCGTCTGCGTCTATAAATAAAATTCCCTCTGGGCTTAAATGTTAAGTTCCTCTTTGCAAAATAAAATAAACCGAACACGAATTGTTGGAATATTTGGACATTTTCAGCATTTTTCCTGATGTTTCACCACATTTCCCTGCGGATTAGTCATTCCTCCTCAGTTATCGGTGCATGGGCATGTTATGTCAAGGCCCGGCACAGGCTTTGTATTTACTGACTGTCAAAACAATGAGCATAATCCTGCTTGAATGAAATCATAACGCCCCCCCTCCCAACTCCCCATTCCATTTCCACACCAATAAGATAATTAGTCCCATGTCTCATCTGCATCTAAGCGGGATAGCCCCCTAACCCCCTCCACCCCAGACCTCCTGAGACTGGCACTGGGCCCTGGGCAGTTTGGGCACCACCACTGCCCCATTATGTCTCCAGTTTAATCAGGATGCTTCAGCTGGCTGACACACTGCGCTCTGCACAGATCTAGCTGTGCTCATGATCCACTTTGACAGTTCTTACTTGACCTCACAAGGAGTCTATGAGAAGAAGAAGTTCTTCTGTTTTTCTTTCTCTTCACCCCATTGATGCTATGCTCGGTAGAAATTTAAAGTCCTTTGTGGGACATTTTGTGGTATTGAAACAATTTGGAGTACTCATGCACATGAATACTCATTTAAAACACCTATTATTGGATTGGTTGTAGTAGATTCTCAGTCTGCATACGTGCTTACGTAAAAAGTTAACTCGACTATTCCTCAGTTTTTATAGATGCATTACCTCACATCTAAAGAGTAGTCCTGGTTCTAATTCTAACTCATTGGTGTGTTGTGGGGACTGATGTTAGGCTCACAGCTCAGGACTTATGTTTAAGTATTCACATGGCAATCAGGTTGTTTCTCGTGGCCTCCTACGTTTCTGTTCCTCCTGGATGATGCAAAGCAAAAAGAAAAGGATGAATCAAACATGAAGAATCTGGTTGTTACAGGTTTGAGGTTTCATTAGTGGTATCTGCACCATTCTGCATTTTGCACCTGAATATTTATCACTACCCTGCTACAAGCTGCTGTTATTCCTTTTTATGACCTTTTGCTTTAAGGGCTGCTCGCGCTATTAACCGGCTACGGGACCGACAAAAAGCTGAGTGTTCAGTATCGCTGACTGATGATCAGAGAGACTACAGCCATCAGCTAAAGCGTCTCTCTTCAGTGTCTTCTTCTTCGTGGGCTTTGCCACGGCGCAAAGCCCAATAGATGTGTATATTCTGAGAGTGCTGCACTTTCATCCTTAAATCTGTCTCTTTCTAACAGAGGCAGCATTGCACAGCCTCCTGGGAGCTCTGACCAGCGAGACTTACAATGACTCGACTCAACACCTGGAACGCGAGCAGGCGCTGGCCAAACAGTTTGCAGAAATCCTCCACTTCACACTCCGCTTTGATGAGCTTAAAGTAAGACTATGTTTCTCTATAATGTCCCCCACTCACTTTATTATTATTATTATTATTTTATTTTATATTTTCTGTATTATTAACTGCATTAACTCTTATAAACTGCTTTTTTCTCCTGTCATACAAACAGGAACTGTGAGTGTCTCCCCCTTTTAGCTGTGTGCAGACTTAAACTCCCGCCAGTGAGCACGTGATTAACATTTGTTTGGAATCCCGATGTGGCTCTGCTGTTTGCAATACGCCGGGTGTCAGTGGAATGGCTAATAAGGCTAATAGCAGAGAAAGAGGTCTGCAAATTGTCATCATCCTAAGCCAAGTTCTGCAATGTGGCAGCTTTTATGGATGAGCAAGGGAGTAAACTTTTAGCACTCTGATCTGGCTCGGATTGAACAAAAAGTGCTGATGAAATGCTGATATAAGATATTGCACATCAAGTTTGAGTGCTGCTCAAATCTCGGTTGCAAAGATGCATGATTCCACTCAGACAGTGGATGAACTAGATCCCTGATGTCTGAGACACAAACACTTAAAAAAAAAAACATCTCTTTGATTCCCTGAGGCGATTTGCTGTGACGCCCCAATTAGTACCCACTACCGATCCTGGCAAGATAAAACATGAAGGTAGGGGGTGTGAGGTGGCATGCCAGACCTATTCATCAATCTTTCACACCCATGCATGGGCTTCTGACCTAGTTAGCGTGTCTGTGTGGTGTGCATCCCCTCCCTGGCAGAGCAGCCTGTCTCTCCTGGTGGGCACAGTGGACACAGACTGAGTACCAGTCTATTGTAGCAGGATTACCATGCTGCCTGTGCAGCTTGGACTGTGACAGGCTCATACAGCAATGCTGATAATTAGCCACATAATGAGCCCTCACTGGTGTTGCTGGTTTGAAAGAAGCTCTCTGATTGGCTAGTTTAGTTTTTTATAATGCAGTGATCTGTATTTTTGCTCAAGTGTAAATAATCAAGTAAGGGCACGTTGTTCCTCACATCTTCTTAATAGGACCACACCGTGACATCTTTCCTGATGTAAGGGAGCAAATGAGTGTTGGACAATTCATACCCAGTTCAGGAAATGAAAATGTAATTGTGTTGTGTTTTTTATTTGCTTTCAGCCACAAAACTTCCTTTCTGCATTGACTAAAGATGCTGTGTTGGATACCAAACTGAATGTCCTGCTGCCGGCCGGGCCACCTACAGAACCTGGCTCATTGTTTATTTTATTTACTTACAGATGACAAATCCTGCCATTCAGAATGACTTCAGCTACTACAGAAGAACCCTGAGCCGAATGCGGATCAACAACATCCCGGTGAGCACATTTTAGGCCCTTTGATTCGTGAGAAGAGTTGTGAAACAGACCTATAGTTTCTCTTTGCTGCTTCTCTCAGCTCTTCAGGTGTTTGGGGAATTTGGGTAGGACCAGATGAGCAGGTGGCTAAACAGAGCAGTGGATGGCTATGTTATATAGCTACCGGTATGTCATTTTTGGCTGAATCAAGAAGGTCTGGGCTGAAAAATCCTGTTTTTAAAATCTGAAAACATTATTTGGACCTTTTACTATTTTTATTATCATGGAATTAGTCAAAATTATTATAGCATACTCGTGTGCTTTCTGGTATTCACCAGGGTGCAGAGACCAGTATCATACGGTGAACTACATTGTTTTGACTCAAGTTTCTGCCATAAAGTGATTCAGAATGTGGAATATGCCACATCAGGCCATAAGGGGTTCACTGCTTCCTGCTGAATTTAAAACCTGTAATATTTGAGCTGAAAATGGAAACATCTTATTTAAAAACTGATAAACCAGTTTCAGACTGCTTCTGTTGTTCATGCAGCATCTTTTTTATGTCTCACTGGAGCTCGTAAAGCCTTATCTGCCATCTATGGACTTTTGTTGCTATGACAAAAAGCCTGCTTTAAAAACCCTGTTATGTGTTATGTGCGAGCCATTTGGGAGGAATCTGTGATAAAGACAATGTGACAACACTGGTTTAATTACCAGCTTCTGTCAGTTGTCAATAAGGCCTAAAAAAGATGACCTCCTTTATACGCGGTTTCTGTGGGGATGGCTTTGTACTGTGAATAAATAATCCCTTATGGTTATCAGAGCTGTTAGGTGATCTGAGGTTGTTGGACGCTGCCTTGCTTCCATATTCTAACAGGTGTAAATGAAGACTTCCAACCACACAGGGACATTGATGCTACAAGGACAGAGACATACACACATGTTTCCATCCCATCCAGGTTCACATTCAGCCTGTCCATGAGACGATACTTTTCTGATTGCCATTTCCTTTTTGTGTCTTTCCTCCTCAGCATGTTTGCGCGTCACCAGAACTCTCCCATTAGCGAGGTCACTTCTTGCTTCTGGTTTCAGTTTATATCTCTTAAAGATTCATCTATAGATGTTTTTTTTTAAATTAAGCTAAACTACATGTGTGAACGGGTCCTAAACCTTGAGCAAAGATTAGCAGCACTGGAAAAGATAGCTGCCATTTACTGACTGGCAATGAAATGGTTTGAAATATGAAACTATAGAAGCTTTTAATTCTCATGTATCATTTATACGGTACTTCAGCCCCTCTTTGCTCAGCTTGTTTGAGATTGTCCCTAAAGCAACTTGGAGCAGGAGACTTCATGTTTTGGAGATCTGTTGTGACCTGCTCAACAGAAGTTATTTTTCCCATATCCATATTTTCCTAATATCCCATGAGATAAAAATGGACCCAGTCAAGATGTCCGGGTCTGTCACTTACCAAGCGATGCTCAGGCTGCCGCTGCAGCGGTTTAAGTCACCCCTCAGACACCTGAATCATTCAGACATCTGAGATGAAACGCATCTGTCCCGCTGAAGCAGACTTTGAGCTCCTCTGTCAGCGTTTGTTAGAACAAGAAATGATTTGAAAGTTTAAGGACGGTTTATTCATAGCGCGTCAGGAATCTCATGATGGCAGGAAATGTTCTTTAGTGTTTAAATATGCAGACAAATTTAGAACAGTGTGTTCAAGAGACGCCTTTTTCTTTGTTTTTCTCCAGGTGTTTTTAGTCTGAAAGCAGCAGGACACATTAGTCAGCCGGGAAGCCGGGGGGGAGTGAGACTGGGGGGGCTCATAGGAGGGCTCAATGATGTGGTTCATATCAGTGTTTTCCTGTCATGTGTGTATTTGATGAAGTAGCCTTTCATGTGCACAAACATAATCACATGAAGCTTTTTGAATATATCCAGGTAACCGTTGCATATCTGTCACCTCTTTTATTTCTATTATTATAACATTTAACATATTTCCAGTATCATTTGATAAAATGTCCTGATATCAGGGTCAGCTGATAAACTTCACATGTGCTTTAGACATTATAAGCGAAAGGTTAGCGGGTTAAGTTGCAGGAAATCTAAAGGATTCTGGAAGAAACTCATGTGAAATGATTTCCAGGCAGAAGGTGAGAATGAGGTCAACAACGAGCTGGCCAATCGGATATCTCTGTTCTACGCCGATGCCACGCCCATGCTGAAGACGTTAAGTGATGGCACGACCAAGTTTGTATCAGAGGTGAGGCACCCTGCATGTTTTCTTTTAGCAGGAGGGTGTGTGTGTGGGGGGGGATTAGCTTATTATACAGAAACCTTTTTAAGGTATTGGTTAAAGGGTCACATTTTTAAAATGAAGCTTTTTATTGGTCCCTTTTAATTAAATGAAATAAGTGTGTAGGGATATTTACTACTAATTAGCATGTGATGAGTTATTATAGTCTTCTACTTTCTGCTATGTATTAGGGGGCAGAAGACGAGCATGTCTCAGAAGACATACTTGTCCTGCTGAGCTCTACAGTGTTGATGATAAATAAATAACCCTTAACATTTCCCCATATCCTCAGCATTTATAAGCTCCTCTCAGCATCTTTAAATCAACATAAACTAGTATTAAACATCTCTTTGTACAGTTATGTGTACATTACAGTTAAAAGGAGTGATGGTCAAGTTCAAGTTTAGTGTGTGTGCAGTGTTTCTGCACACGGCCCTGAGGAAGATTAAATGCTACTCTCCTGGTTTCCTTACTCTTTATAACTTGGTTTCTTAAACAACCTTCACTTTTTCCTCGCTCGACAGAACAAGAACCTGCCCATTGAGAACACGACGGACTGCTTAAGCACAATGGCGAGTGTGTGTAAAGTCATGCTGGAAACTCCGTAAGTGACTTCCTGCAGCTGCGTCATGCCTCGTTCAGGGCTGTGTCTAACCGTCCCCCTCGTCCTCTCAGGGAGTATCGCAGCCGTTTCACCAGCGAGGAGACGGTGTCTTTCTGCCTCAGGGTGATGGTTGGGGTAATCATCCTGTACGACTACGTCCATCCTGTAGGAGCGTTCGCCAAATCATCAAAAATCGATGTGAGCGTACGCATGTTCATCACCATCCTGCTGCTTTTTCTTAAGCTAATGTTTTGCTTCTGGTCCACAGATGAAGGGCTGCATCAAAGTCCTCAAAGATCAGCCTCCAAACAGCGTAGAAGGCCTTCTCAATGCTCTCAGGTCAGCTCTTATCAGCTTGTCATGTGACTATAGCTACAGTCTCCTCTTCTGAGGAGAGGATTCCCTTCTTGTGGTGCTCAGTGGTATCTGTTCAGCAGCAGCTTGGTTTATGTAACTCTCTCCCAGCACAGTGACTCATTTTCCAGACAGCTTGATTTTAGCTGCATGTCGAAGCCTCCACAGTACTTCCGATTACATCTGACACCTTGTCCCTCACAGTCTCTCAAAGCGCACCCGCATCGCCCTACGCTAGACTGATCCGTTTCCGTGCCGACCTCTCATCTCCATCCCTCTCTGCGCTCAGCCACGGGCAGGCTGGCACTTTCCGGTTGTTTTCATGCAGAAGCTGGCACATTTTGTCACTGATCACAAGTTTGATCTGGCAGGTGAAGACAAAATATGGTAGATGCATGCAGCGGAGGAAAAAAAAAGACACATTGGAGGCTTTTCATTAGAAGCAGATTCATCAAAGCTGGAAAGATTTTTATACATGGTTGCTCAAAAATGCTGTTTGTCAGCTTATTACTCAAAACCATCCATTTCCCTAAATTATGCAAATAATGGCACCTAATCTGCTGTTCTGGTTCTGGTGGATCATGCACTAAAGGGGTTGTAAATCATAAACGGACCTGATTAGATCAAACCATGCAGCAGGTTAAAAACTAATCACCCTAAAACCTTTTCTTTTTTTCTCACCTGCAGGTACACAACTAAACATTTGAACGATGACTCAACAAACAAGACTATCAAAAGCATGCTGCAGTAGGACTGAGCTGCTACCTGTTCTCAGTGGGCGGGGGGAGATCCGGCACCACTCGCTGTCCTGAATGACGTCTCTGCACAGAACGTTTAGTTGTGTTTGTTGTTGCTGTTTTCTTATTTAATTTTCTTTTTAAAAATGGAGAGAGCTCTGCCCTCTCTTCTAATGCGAAATGCTACTGCCATTACGAGCGTCTTTGTGCCAAACGCGTTGCTCACATGTGATGTTTTGGGTAGAAGGCCACGCGATCATGGCGGCGGATGAAAGCTTTGCAGATCATCTTGTGTTTTTTAAATGTCTTGTTCTTCCCTGTTAAAAGGACAGGAGTGCTTTGACTTGAAAATTTCAGAGTTATATAGAGAAGTATATATTTTTGTTTGATTGGTTATTTAATTGCATCTTCCGAAACAGGAAGATGTTTCTTTACCTTCTATTTAAAAAAGCGAACGGTTGAATTTGTCTGCTCGGTTGTGCATTATCAGATGTGTTTATTGAAACGGTACTTGTCCACAGGAGATTTCAGAGTACTGTTTTTATATTTTTTATAGGTTTTTATTTGTGCATGTCCCGTTTTTTCATGGTCGTGTTGTTTTTTTTTTTCATTTTGAAAACTCAAAACTGTGACGTGTGCAGAATCTAAAACGGTTTGTACTGTAAATGTACAGTATGTTGTGGCTGGAGACATTAAAAGGAGAACTTTTGTTTTCTACTAATTTTCAGCCTCAGCGGATTTTATGTCTTTATTTTATATTTTTTTCCGGGTGAACGGTGGGCGGTTATTGCACAGGTTAGGTCCCCCCTCCTCCATGCATCCGAGAAGCATCACGTTCTCGTATGTGACCACGAAGGAGGCGGTGAGAAAAACCTTGCAGAGCAGTTCCCTCTAGCAAAAAAATGAACTCAGGCTGTTACTTTTCTCTGAAGCAAGAGCCGTTTATAGTCAAATACGTTAAAAGAATAATGTTGACATGACTGAAGACTTATGAAAGCTTGGCATGACTCCAGTCACACATGATAAAACCAACTTAAACTGGTTTCAGTGATGAGCCACACTACATCTGTGTAAATTATACACTTTAATAAGATCCTTATCATTTATATGTTTTGCTGGTTTGTAAATGCGCTTTTATTTTCCCCCAGCTAATTTGCTACTTGTAGCTTTAGGGTAGAACCCATAACCAGTCTAACCAACATATGGGTTGTGATGGGTTTTTACACTAGTTCAAGAGGAGATTTTAGTCCTTAAAGATGGCCTACTTTGTAATACAGTCACAGCCCCCTTTATCTGACCTCGCTGGTAGCATCACATATCCTGATTTGTTTGTTGTACATCAATGAACGACTCCCATTCCACCACATCTCTATAAAATATCCCCCACACCCCCACCAGCCTGTGCACATATTTATACAAGGAAATATGGATTCATGCTTTCAGTCGATCATATCTCGTCTTTCCCACCTGAATGTTGCAGCTGAAATCCAAACCGATCATTGTTCTGATCTATTGTCCAGTTTGGGTCGGCCTGTGTGAACTGCTGTTCTTAGCAGACAGGAGTGGCATATAATGAGGTGCCTTTTCATCTTCTCTACCCAGTCTACCCATTCTGACATGAACAAGGCCTTTTTCTCCCAGTTAAATACAGGATAGATATATAAATAGTGGTTATCTTTTCTCTCGATGAGCAGCTTCTGAAATGTTCAGATCAGTCCTCCTGGATTCGACCAACCACCCCACATTAAAATGGGTTTAAATCTGCTTTCTTCTCCATTCTCTGCATATATCTATAAAGTTGCTGCCATGTGATTGGCTGTTTAGCCTTTTGTATTAATAAGTTACAAAGCAAGTAAATACCTGTAGTTAAATGGGTCCTATTCTGTATGTAGGGATACAAAAATATGACCAAATCAAAAGTTTGGTGCATTGAGCAAATAAAAACACAGTCGAGCTTGACAAAATCAGTGTGGGAATTCTTATGAGACAGCAGAAGAGGACTGGATCTAAGAGAAGTGAAGGACAGTCTCCAGGAGACAGAGGTCATATCCGGGTCAGGCAACCATGAAGGTGAGAAGGACGCCACAAACAGTTCTGCTGATTCCTTTAAAACAAAACGGCTGCATCTGATTGATTAATATTCTCCGTAAATATGTGGAAACAATAAAGCAGGAAGTCCATTATTCCAGATTTACAGGAAGTAAGTTTTAGTCTTGAAGGGTTTTCCTTTTGCTGTGATTAAATAAGCAGCAGTTTCTTTAAACACACACACAAAACAAATGCAGCAAAAAACTAAAGATTTTTAACTTACTAAACGGGAAGATTTCAGACTTATTGTTCGTTTTTATTTTGTGTGCATTCAGATCCAACACAGCTAAAATAAAACTCTGTGTAGCTTCTTGGGATCCATCTTTCTTTTTATGTGTTTAAATTCCACAAATAAACCTCCTTTTGTGTGCTTCCACAGCTCTGTTAGTATTTCCCTTTAGGATGTCCTTTAGAAAAAGGAGGCAACTTGTGAGCCATCACTGCGGCACCATCGTCTGCACAACCTCTCAGGGTCACAGACGCAGCAGAGTGTGTATGGGTGTGTCCTCTGCAGCATCACTGCACTAAGACATGGGAGAGGATGGAGGAAAAGGATTGATCTTGGGTGGGGTTTTTTAACTCGCTGAAGGAAAGTGTTGGGAAAGAATTCAGTAGTAGAGCATGCAGTGCATCCAGAGGAGCAGCTCCTCCCTCGCTGGGACTTGAATTGCATTTGCGACCTCGTTTTACACCGGCTCATGTCCCAGCATGACCCTAGAAGCTCTCGCTTATCCGGCGTCATCAGATGCTGCAGCCAGAAACGCCTGTGCTGCTGTCTGCATGAATGAATCCTCTTTGTGGAAGCAGGAGAGCTGCTGTACTCAATCTATCTCACCTTTCTTGTGAATTTCATTTATTTTACCTCCACCAAGCAGGTTATGTTTTTGCCAGCATTGGTTGTTTATCTGTATTGTCTGTTTGCATGAATGGATTTTGATAAAATTTTCAGGAAATGTCTGATGTGGGAAAAGGAACAGGTGACTAAAATTTGGAGTTGATCCGGATCACCGTCTGTATCCAGAATTCTTTATCATTGTATGTGTTTATAACTCCCTTGAAAATGCTCAGATTGCTCTGGATATGTTTTTATGGTCAAGGCATTAATTAAAACAGATAAATCAGAGGTAGGACGAATATTTTGGGGTCACAATAAGCTTGGGGGGACTGTGGCTCGGCAGAGGTCTGCGCTCAGATAGCTTTTCTAGTTTATTTAAATACAAATAGATTAATCCACCTGTCCATTATCTGTAGAGATATATTCCAATGAAAAGTCACAGGTAGCTGGAGTCTATCCCAGCAATTATTGGGTGCCATTGGTGCACCCTGGATAGGGTCAACACCCTATGGTCAACACGCAAACACACACAACCAGTCACACACGCTTTCCCTCCTGAGGATAATTTCGAATGATCAATCAACCCTAACATGTATGTCTTTGGATATTGGAAAGAAGCCACGCTAACACAGGGAGGCTCCTGTGTAAGCTGAGACTTGAACCAGCGACCTTCTCGCTGTGGCGCTAACCACATCTCCAGCACACACAGAAACATAATGTTTACAAAATATATGAATATATATAAATGATACCGCATGTGGAGGGGATCCAGACACCACATGGGAGGACAAAATGGTGGATTTTTAGTGTTTGTAGCTTGTTTAGCACTCAATGATTTAAAGTGAGTTTTTATTTGTTGTCTTTTGTGACTGTATTGAATTGGTTTGTGTGAGTTTGTGGAAATATTCACACTAGTGTATCCACAAGTAGCTGAAAGAAAGAAAAAGATCAAATATGACTCAGTAGTTATGCTAGTGAGCCTGAGCTCTGGAGGGAAAGAAAAACTTGACTGGTGCTGCAAACATCAGGCTAGAAATGAGAAGCAGCATCAGAGAGGAAGAAGAGCAGCTTGTTAAAGCATCATTACAGCTTAACAATACGTTTACTGTATCATCACTGATGTATTTATGCAAACTGGATGTTTGTTGCTGCTGGAAGCTACGTGAGGATCTAATCAAAGGTGCAGGACATTTCTAATCCTTAAAACACTCTTCTTTATATGACTTACTGGGTTTGTTCATAACATTCACATGTTTATTTTTCTTCATTGCATTTGGAGCTGGTCACTCAGTGGAGGTGTGTTTTTATTACCTGCCAAGATGGAAAAGGTATTTCGCTGTGCTCGGTTACAGACACAAAGGAGCGGAGAGCCAGAAATGAAATGTGATCCACTTCTGATCTCAGCAGGTGTCTTTATTTTCTCTCCTCCACTTGAGTTTGCGCAAAAAAAAAAAGTATCAAAAATACTTGTTTGTTTTTACACTTATCCAGTTGGAAAGCTTCTTCTTTTGTTGTTCCATTTGTGTTTTAGTCTCAGTGGGTCTTTCTGTTCACTTCATGCTGCTTTTTACTGGGCTTTTATTATTTATTATTCTTATTTTTCTGTTTCTATTAGTCTGTAGCTACACAGTTTGATAGATGTGGAGTACAACATGAGGACAGCTTCAGATCTGTGAAACTGCTCCGGAGGAGAAGATCCTTCATCAAAACAGATGTTTGTCTTTAGATGTTTTGATGTTTGGTTAATGTCTGTTCGCATGCAGGCTCTTCCAGGCCAGTATGAAATTATGAATGTCATTTCTGTCCTCATGATGCATGATGAGTGGAAGAGCGAAGCAAGATGGCTGAAGTTCACCTTACCCTTCACAGTGCATCATGTTACTGTGTGTGCTGTCTGAAGATAATATTATAATATTGTATACTTATGAAAAAAGACAAATTATTAATAGCTTCTTTAGCTTTACAGTTAAGCAGAACCAGGCAGCTTTAATTTGAGATTGTCCAAGTAATCTGGTTTTATTTTCAGCCTCCTGACACTGAGCTGCTCCGAGCTAAACAAGCTTCTGGAATAGCTGCACTACTTCTGGCCTGATGATGTGGTTTTTCAAGGACATCTGCATGGTGACCACTCCACATCAGGGCTGGAGATCTGGCTATCATCCGTCATCATCCATCTCACCTGCTGCCAATTACAACCTGTTTAGGACTGCCTCTCATTGGGCGTACCAGCTCAGCACTTCCTCCCTCTGGACCAATCAGAAAAGCACATGAAGCAGCCATCTCTTCACAGTGTGCCTCTGGGATTGTTAGAATTTGCTCTGTGTAAAATAACTTTAGCATGACCTCATGGTTTTGTGTGTTAAACTTAGATTTCCCTTTAGTTTGGTGCACGGTTAAATGATAAATGGAGTTGTAATTATATATACTGTATATTATATAGATGTTTCTCAACCCCCTGGATGGACTGGCGACCTGTCCAGGGTGTACCCCGCCTTTCGCCCGTAGGCAGCTGGGATAGGCCCCAGCCCCCCCGCGACCCCGCTCTGGGAACAAGCGGTTGAAAAAGAATGGATGGATGGTTTCTAAACCCTGGTCCTTAAGTACCCCTGCTCTGCAGGTCTTAGAGGCAAACCTACTTTAACACACCTGGATAGAATAAATGCTTGTTAACATGCTACAAAGAACTTAATATGAAAGTTAATTAATTTGGATCCATTGTGTTTTGTTAGCTTTAGCTTTAGCTAAGGTAGCTATAACCTATCTTTGGACATCTTTTTGTGTGGAACTGGGATTTTGTTATGATAAATTGTGTCTTTAGGTTTGTTTCTGGTTATTGACCCCATACCCTGAGCTCAGAAAAGGGATCATAACACTTACAACCCTCTTGCTCTCTTTTCTTTAACATTTTTTTAAGAAATTTCTTTTGTAGATCATGTTTTAAACCCTGCTCTCTTCTTTGTTTACATAAGACACACTAATGGCGTGACAGTGTGGAGGGACCCCTGTTATTGTAAACTCTAAGTTGTCCCTGTTTTGTCTTGATTTACAGTAGCTTGGCCCTCAGGGCCCTAAGAAGCTGCCTGTTGGCAAGCAGCACCTCTGTGGAGCACTGTACTCATCCTTTTAGAATAGTATCTGAAATAGGAGCTTTGTTCTTGTTCAGACATGCAACATAATGGTGTCTCAAAAAGCCCATCACCTTTAACCCAGACTCTAACAATCCCACAGTCAGCCTCTCGCAGCACACACCGAATACACCTGCCAAATATTTACATGAATATATAAAGCTGTAAAGCTTCATCTCCGTCTGCTTTCATCTGTTTTCTCTCCTCAGGTGTTATCTGGTGATTAAATTAGAAATCTGCCCAACTCCTCGTCTATTGGATGCTTTCACATCACATGGTCCAGCTTTTAAACGCAGCAAACCCGGAAGCTAAGACTTAATTTCTTTGCTCCTTTTGTTGTGAGCTTGGAACAGGTATGTGGTGGGAGGATGCAGTGTCCTTTACATTACCTGCATGTATTGACACACTAAGGTTGTTGCCACCTACTGTAGGTTATATGTTCTGGTTAAGCTGATTTTGTTTTGTTTTACAGAATAACTCCTGAATTAGGCCATGTTTTGTTATATTGTTTTAATTGTTTTGCCACAACCAAATGCTCCAGATGCTTTTATACAGCATGTCTGCATGTGATGCCTTTTGATAAATACCATCTGATCCTCATACAATGTCTTGTCTGCAGCCTGTAGTTGTCAGGTCGCACTTCCTCCAGGGTATGTAACATAATAGATTAATACATTTTATATGTATAAAATTGCTGGAACTAGCTTTCCTGCAACCCTGAACTAGATTAGGTGCAATAGAGAATACCGTATTTTCACGACCACAAGGCGCACCGTACGAAAAGGCGCAGTCTCAGTTATGCGTGCCGTTACTGTATTTTG
>JBAMHV010000019.1:7608554-7638317 GCA_037177535.1 Pseudomugil gertrudae
TTTAAAACAAATAAGGCTACGTGTTGTCCACTGCTCGGGAGGCTCCAGTGACTACAGGCGGGGGTAGCCACGACATACATACCTGTATGCACGGTATACCGGTGCTACAACACACACAGGGTGCGCCGCACATTTTGAAGAAAATCTAAGACTTATATGCGCATTATGGTCGTGAAAATACGGGTAAGTAAAGGAATGAATACACAGATGAAGTGATAAATAAGATGTTGATTAGAGAATAGTTTTCACTTGGGGTTTATTTAACATATAGTTTCAGTTTCTGAATATTTTTGCACATTAACAATATTATTTGTATTATGTTTTCCTCACATTTAATTTAACGTTAATCTATTTTACAAACAGTATGAACCCAAGAAATGTATTTTCCCCCTCTTGTCAACTTTATTTCCTTTGTTACTAAACACCAGTTTCTGCATTTTAGGCCTGCACCCCCCCCTCTCTCTCTCTCCCTAAAAAAAGCTGAGGCACATTTTACACAATAATACTGCCATTCATTATCCCAACACTAAAACGATATCCTGATATTGAAGATACCAAACAATAAACCTATTCAGTTATATTTTTATCCCATTCTTCTTGCAGATAAATGAAAAGGTGTGAAACGGTACAGGATCGTCTTTGCCACATTTCTCATGTAATGTTTTTTTCTCCACACATTCTCTCTTCAGCCTTTCCTCTGTACTGTGCAGAATGACCGCTTTGCATGCTCTCTTAAAAAAGATAAGCTCTTTAAAGTCTAAAAGAAAAATGGATGCTTCCTGCTTTGCTGTGAGTACTAATATAATTCCTTACCATTATACCATATCCCAGTCTGGTTGGTCCCTTTCAGCTTTGATCTGGATGACACTATAATAGTTTCTAGTGATTTGTCCTAAGTCACACATTTGCGCTCTGATTGTCCAGCCAAGATGCCTCAGGCCCAGAAAAAAATCAATGCCGCTCCTGCACAAGGTTAACATCAGGCTTCTTTATTACACAGCAACGTTTTGAGTGGCATTTGTGAACATGGCTCTGTGTGTAAAACTAGGGTTACTTATCAGCAAGACATTGATGTGTATTGTATCAATCCTCCTTTCTCCAAATACAACAGTTACCCTGGTTCCCAGCACTTCAATCTGACAAATTTCTGATCATCTATAGATCATACATGTTACAAGATACAACTCATTACTACTGAATGGGCTGCGATGGCCTGCAACATCATGTGGACACCACCCAACAGAAAACATCCCACAGTTTCACAATTTACAGCAACTAAGTGTAACACCACTCAGTTTTGCAGTTGTGGTCAAATGTCCCCAATATACATATTTCTGGTGAGAATGAGGTGCCACAGAGCCAAATTAACACTTGGCCCCTAACACAGGAACACGCAGAAGCATCCAGAGGAAGAAAATCGTGCTGTGATCGCACCTAAAACTAGGGTTACTTAACAGCAAGACATTAAGGACAAGTCTGTGTCCTCACTCTGTTTACACCTTTTAGTGAGTTTTAACATTTGAGCCAATAAGAGCCTCTGTGAACGGCGCAGCTGTCAGTTATTTCTACGTAAAATGTTTCTTCTTTCATTCCAGTGAAAACCCCACCAGCCTGAGAACCGTGCTCTGTCCGTAAACCACAAGGCACCTCGCACATTGTTCATCTGTCTCTTGGGTGAGACAAGTTCACTTTTCTGAGAAAGACAACGGCTATCCACTGAGACCACCCCCCCCCCCTCGCCACCCTCCCAACCAACACCCCCTCCACACACACAAACACTGTCACAGATGCAGAATCCCACTTCCTCCCGTACGTTGCTTTAATCGGGGGAGTCTTAGTTAATCAGTCGTGCCAAAACGTCAACGGCTCATTGAGGATCGTGTTTCATGCCAGTAAAACTCAACCAGGGGTGCTGTAATCTTGGTCCGTTGGGCCAAGAGGGCGACTCGCTTGGGCAAAGCTTCAGCTCTTTATCAGGAACTAAGACATTGAGTGAAAGTATTGAGTAAGAGAGGACACAGGCTAAGTTCCTCTATAACACTCAGAGAAAGTGAACGTTTTGCACTTAGAAATGTAACTTTGCCTTGTGATGATCAGTTAGTGGTGAGCATGGAATGATCACAGGCCACATGGGGAGCATGTGGTTGCATAACTGATTTTCATTCTGTATGGAAACCTATTAAAACATGTGTTCAGTCTGATTTTTACAGCTTAGAAAATGACTAAATCTTCAGTAATCTTTTGGGATCACAGAATACTTTAGGTTTCTTTCAGCAGTTGCTTTGCATCTTAAGAATACTGCTGATATTGTGATAACTGCTTATTATTTTATTGCTCTGTAGACAGAATTTAACAGTTTTTTTCACAGACTTCTCCTCATTTAAACTGTCTTATTACCAGCTTGTCAGTCAAATGTCAACCTCTGAAGTGTTGATGTTTGATGGATCGACTGACGACACATCGGTCTTACCTAAAGCTCTATTAACAGCTACAGGAGCTTTCAGTCATATCCCGTCTTTCATGACAGTTGGATTTGCCCAGTGGTCACCAGCAGGCTAGGACTCCCTATCCATGTTCATTAGTATCATTAGTATCTAATGATGAGATCACTGCTTGTATCTATTCTAAACAAAGTGCAGTATGCACCAGTGTGAGCTGGTCCATTAAAAGCAACTTAAATATTCATTATTTTTCAAGGATGAGTTCTGATGGCTTCTGTGAAGTCGAGACTTTTGCCAATAAGTTGCCACCCCCCCTCCTCGATATAACATCTGCAGATTAAATAAAACTGGCATCAGTTTTGTTTTACAGATAATCCCTGTTAGAAACAGTGTCATCAAGTCTGTTTGAAGGTATTCACACTTTATGTCATTACGCTGCATCTGTTTGTGGAGCTTTAGGTCGCTGGTGTTATGCACAAATTCCAGCTGTCCTGGGATGCTTGTCACAGAAATTTTATCTAAAAATATTAGCTAAAACCGAAGCAGCTTTTGCCTCATTCAGAATCTACTTTAATTTACACACTTAAGTTTTGTGTATATATATATATATATATATATATATACACATATATATGTATATACACATATATATGTGTGTGTGTGTATATTTAGTTTTATTTAGTAGAAAATATCTGCATAGACGCCACACTGTCGCTTTGATGCAGATATTCTTTTCCTCTTGCAGTTATTGATACATCCTGCTTATTGTGATTTCCTCCGATTGAGGTCCTGCAGGATGTTGACCGTTTTTTGTCTTGCTGTCACACTATAAATCATAGTGCATGAATCATGGAGTCCTGATGACTCTGCAATTGTGGCCACTAACCCCCGCTCCCACCAGAGGTTTGACTGAAGCCATCCTGTTACTGAGCAATATCCGATAGGAAGGAAGCAATGAGTAAAAACCGGAAATATTTGCGTTCATCCTTTTGAGTAAGATGAGCTTTTTAATATATCTCTAATAAAAAAAAAAAGCATTCAGCTTACTGGAAATACAGCTGCAGAAAACGGTTAGCCTGGCTCTGTCCAAAAGTTTGCAACTTGTCAAATGACTCAAGATGATAGTAAGGTAAATAATCATTATTTGATTTTAAAAAGTTGCTCATGTATTGAGCAATATTAACGTTTCAGTTTATAAAAAGTAAAAAAAATGTGTGTTTGGTTGGTAATGGTTGGTATTCACTCTTGGTTTGAGTCTCTTGGTGGATTACATGATCCCATTCTTTCACAGTAACGAGGGAAAAAAGCACATCTTGGTGCAACCTGTGCAGGCCGTACCTCCTCCTTACCTGAACTGGAAAAAGCAGGTGAGTACTATATTGCAGTGGAGCACATATTTTTGAGCTACAACTCATATTTACACTTTTATTTTTCATTTTATTTTCCTTCGTAGGTCTGATTTAGGATTTTAGATGAGTGTCAGTGAGCAGCTGAATAAATTTCCCTTCGGGATTAAAGTGTATCTTTACTCATTTCACCAAAGCACACGCCTCACAAGTTAACTGTAAAAGCAACAAATCAGGCTTTCCATACCTGATTAATCTGTCTATGTCATGAAGCATAGTTGAAATTGTTGATTAAATTTAAATATGATGGTTTATATGAGCTGTAAAGTCTTTTTGTGAAGAAGCAGGCCAGTTTAATTTTATGACTTCTCTGGTCCAAAACAGCTGAAGCAAATCAAATGGATCAAACAGCTTCTGGTCAACTTTCCCACAACTACCCATTAATTTCAAACAGGTGTGTTTTTCAACCAGGGAAACGAGAAACGGCTTGATGGTGACCCTCGAGGAGTGTGTGTGTGTGTGTGTAGAGGGAGGGGTGTGTCAGCCGGTGCAGTGTGCGGCTGGCTTTATCCGGGAAGCTCCAGCTGCTACTGAGCGTTCACGTTACTGTAATCAAACCCTGCTGGCACCAGTTACGCTGTCCCACTCCACATCCACGCAGCAGAGTAATCTCACACTACTAAAAAGGAAAAAATTAAACATGTCCAGTTTAAAAAAAGCTGAGCAGATTTTTTTATTTGGATGGTCGCAGCTGTTTTTGGGGCTATTTTAGTTTTATTTTACACGTTGTTTGATCATTTTCCCACAAAAGTTTACAAGTTTGTTGTATTTTTATGGAGGAATGATGAATGTTTTTGTGACTTGTGCGGCTTAATTGATTCATATTTCATATATAATTGATCACTAATTAGAAATACAATAGTTAAAGGCCTACTTGCCACATTTGAACCCAGAACAATGCACGCTGATGCACATTTTTTGCAATGCAGAGCCTTCGCCTGCAGCATGCTCATCCTGACCTCCACTGCAGGGTGTGTCACAGGAGAAGTGAATGGACACAAACTGCAGCTGCTGTTCCCTCTGCAACGTTTGTGTCTAATAAGCAACAACCGGACGTCCCAACATTCAGGTTTCACCCCAGAATGCATTTTCACTTCAATCTGACATAATCTAATCAATGGTGCACTTGTAGGAGAACTTTCCAATGTTGAGATTTGGCTTATTCACACACACACACACACACACACACACACACACACACACACACACTGTGTCTGCAAGCCTGCAGGTGGTGCAGTAGCATCAGCTTTGGCTTGTAGCTCTGTCTGCTGGCCTCTGTCTGACAGGAGAAGAGCTGCTGACTGGAACACATTTCCTCTGCGCTGCAGAGGGAAAACACTGATTCAGCTCTTATGGGAGAACCCGTCTCTGGGGTTAGTGAGGTTGGGATAACATCAGCGCTGCTAAAGACTGCCACCCGTCCAGTCCTCATCACTCACAACAGCACATGTGAGGACTTTTAATAGGTATTGATTTGCTGTTAAATGTGGCAGCACATAAGCACAGTCTGCTACTTTAACGCCCTTAACTTCTGCTAATAGAGGAACACAAGCTGATCTTCTGGCTGAACGAATGTGCCATAACCATAAATTGATGCTCATTTTTTCTATTTTACCTGAAGCTTTGCTGAAGGAGATCAATATCAGAAAGGGAGAGCAGCCTCATGGCGATGATATTTAATTTGTGGCCAGTTTCAGGATGGACGACCTTCTCCAGTCTTACACCTTCACATTGCATCCCTCCTTCTACCTCCTCATTCTCCTCTTTTTGCCACCGCCCCCCAACCAACCACTTCCAGCCCCCCTCGTCGTCACCTGCTACTCTACATGAATAATGCAGGGGCTTCCTCGATCGTCGCTACCAACATGCCACAGCATGTTTTATTCACGCTACAGTCAGCCAGATCTTGCCTTGTGGCTGCCCAGATCCGCTGTCCTCAGAGGCAGATCAGTGCGCCTTCTCGCAAGGTCTCCTTGACCTGCACAGTCCTGCAGGCAAGCAACCCCTTTTTATAAATGCAAGTATGGTTGTGGAAGTAAATATTTGCCTTTATTACTGATGCTCTGTCACAATAAATGCTTCTGAATTAGCCAGTCCTTTTCCTGTTTGGTCCTTTTCAATGTGGCATCATATTATTATAAATCCTGTGTCCTTCATGCAATTCTTACTGCGCTGCTCAATTTCTCCTGCAGTCATTTTGCACTTCTGTTCCTAAGAACTTATTCAGCGTTCTGGGTAACCTGTGAGCTGCTTCATTAGTGTCATCTTAGCTGCAATTGTCAGGCTATTAATTAGAGCTGATTTTGGGTTGCCAGGCTGTGAAAATCCCTGTGATAAATGTGGATAATATGAGCTCTGAACTGCTGCAGAGAACTGGAGGTACAACAAAAGTAACAGGAACTTATCTTATGTTTGTGAGACGAGACACAGAATGATAAGCCGTGTAGTAGAGCAGATGTGCTTATATATATACATAATGAAGATATTAAGCTTTTTTCTCCACCTGCACCAGTATTTCAGGTGAAGTATGTTAGTAGGTGAGGGTTCACTCGCTTTCTCCATATTCAAGCAGTCCAGTCTGGCTTGCTAAAACAAAAACTTGTGTTTATAGAAGTTAAATAAGATGTGTGTGTATAAAATCTGGAGCACCTGTGATATACATCCTGTAGGTGAGACGTTACACACATTTAACGGTTGGCTGTATCATATGAACAAGCAGCCATGAGTCAGTAACCACCTGTGCTCCTGTTTTCACAACAGCACGGTGCCCTTACTTTAACATGAGCTGTTGCCACATCAGAGTTTTTGGTGCTTATCTCACAGCTTGATCAGCTCCTCTCCTTACCCGGTGGAATGGGTCCAACAAGCGGTTGGACCAGTCACACCTTCCAGACTCCCCCCCCACCACCATGCCAGCAGGGATGACAGCATTTTGATGAACCATTTGTTACCCTGTACTCACATGCCTTCTCAGAAATGCTTAACTCTGGCTATTATTTATTTGTGTTCGTGTCTGGGCTGAATAATCATTAGAAAGAAGGTGCCAGGTTTATCCCCCCCCTTCTCAAAAGATCCTTATCTAAGATAAACTTGAGACTGTTTTGAGCAAAAACAGCAACGTTAATTTTCTTTCCTGCAGAGGATAAACAACAAACCGTTAGACTAAAGGTGCTGTGCCATCCAGCTCTGTTTCTACCAACAATAATGTGTTGCATCATCCCTTCTTAGTATGCAACCCCTTAAAATGATCAATGACCTCTGACTGGGATGAGTCCAGTTTGCAGATGGCACATCATGGCAGCCAGCTCCTTATGTGCCAAACTGGCTACTATGTTAAGAAATACAGATATATATACGGTTTCTTTTTTTAAGCTATGAACAACCACAATTTTAATTAGCAGCTTTAATGTATTTAATGGTTCTGGTAGTTTTATTTATGTTGGTTTCAGCTGTGGTTTAGCTTCTGTGACCCACATCCAAATAACGTCTTGTTTCCATTACACAGTACGATAAACGAGTTTCTCCTGAAAACAAAAGGAGTCAAAACTGGTGTTTATCTAAGACTGAGTGAACAGTGAGAAAAATATTTAATAGGAATGGTCGTGAATAAAGGCATTTTTCACAATAACCTCTAAGTTTACACCTGTTTTGGTAAATTTGCCATGATTTGTTTCATTGATTGTTAAAGAAAACCATGCAAAAAAACTTCTTTTCTCAGTGACACAACAGTTAAACATTTTATTAGTCAAAATTTGCTTTAATAAGTAAAAGAAAATCTGTTAAATAATCAATAATTGTTACCTAACCACTGATCACTACACAAATACATTTGTACTGTGTCTTTGGATTTTCCAGTTGACATCCCATTGATGGGATTTTATTTTCCAGACAGCCTGCTTAGCCTGAATGATGGGCTATTGGGTTTCTGCCATTAAACGAGATAACTGGAAGCTGTTGGATGTGTAGTGAGCATTTTGTTAGTAAGCAGGAAATCAACAAAAAAGGTTTATCACAGCGTAAATGTGACTCCTGTGACGTTAGTTGGATTTTGGATGTTGTACTGAAAATGTGTGTAACAGCAGAATGGTTGTTGCTCTGCAGGAAGACCAGTGGATCGATCCCAGTTACCTGCTATATGCTGAAGCTTCCAGAGCGAGACACTGAACCTGCATTGACCCCTATGTGTCTATTAGAGTATGCATGTAGGTAAATAGAGTTTAAAGTGTTGTATAAGTAGAGTCAGTAAACAGCTTAAGCGTTAGTGAATAGTTAGACTCATTTCTCTTTGTGTGTTCAGTATGTTACTTAATGGTCCTACGTTGTGTTATTTATCTGACCTGCTTTTAAACTATGAGCTCTCACGTACCCAGAGGTACTGTGGTACGAGCCTTTTAGTTGTTCCTGTCAGAAGTAAAACCTACAGTAAGAACCACTTTGGCCCATGTTGGTGGAACATCCTGCCGTAAAGCCTCAGGGCTGCAGAGACTCTTTGGTTTTAAATACAGATTAAAGACCCATCTTTTTAGCTTCGCTTTTAACTGAATGTTTAATTATTTTTTTTGCACTTTAGTATTTTATTTTGGTTATTATTATTTGTTCTTATTGCTTTTCTTATTTAAACATTTTTAAATTCAGTGTTTTCCTCATAGGGATCCTTCACACCATGGCTGTTGTCATGGTGACTGTCCATGTCTGGGTGACTGGGAGTCCAGCCTTATGGCTGTAATGTAGACTTGACCAGCAGGTGTCAAGCCAGATGTTTATTTCTATTATTTATTTTAACACCTACTGTCAATTAAGAGACAGATAGGTACTGGAGCTCACTTTTGTGTGTAAATGGGAGGCACACACACCAATCAGTGGCCTTTCTGTGTGGAAATTGCATGTTCTCCCTTTGAGTATGTGGGTTCTTTCAGGGAGGTCTGGGTTCTCCTCACCATCCAAAGGCATGCATGTTAGGTTAACTGGGCACTATAAATTATGAGTGAGTGTGAGAGTGGATGGTTGTTTGTCTCTCTGTGTTGGCTCTGTGCTGGACAGGGTGAACTCTGCCTCTTGCCTGGCAACCCTGAATTGGAAAAATTGTGATGAAAATGATGAGCATTTCCTTCATGCACTCTACATAGTTTCCAGGTTTCAAAGCTACAGCATGTTCTATTACTGTTACCTACTTGCATCTCTCTCTCTTTCTCTCTCTCTCTCTCTCTCTCTCTCTCTCTCTCTCTCTCTATATATATATATATATATATATATAAATAAATATATATATATATATATATATACACACATATAGATAGATATGAGAAATATTCAAAGGAACTGTCTGCTTCTGACATGCGAGTCTGCATTTATCCGCTCTCCGTGCAACAACATGACGAGTCAAATAAAAGCGCAGACTTTAAAAGGGAAATTTATTTCTACCATTTTTTTAAACTTGAAAATGCTACACACCACATGACAGCCTCATTTAAGGCCTCGTAAAACCCTCATTTATGTCTAACCTGCCTCATTTTATGGCTTGTGGAAGCTGCAATGCCCTTTAGACCCAACAAGGGGCCTCCTGGGATCCTCTGAGTCTGCTCCTGTCCAAGTTTAGTAAATACAGCCTGAAAACAGATGTCACCACTCAGATAGCTATCAGGAGGAAGGACAATGGGCCCGGTGGAGCGATCCTGGCTGACAGAGGTTATGTTCTAAGGTGGGAGAGTAACAGAACACATCATTGAGCACACAACTTGACCCTCTGTGAATTATTGTGTTGAGGTGGTCTGGTGTGCAGAGAGGCCCTCTTCAGATCACTTTCATCCCACACTACCTGCAGTGCGAGAAACTCTTTGTGAGCCATCTTTTAATGTTACTATCGAGGGAAGGCTTCACAGAAATGTTTTTTTTTTTGCCTCAGCTGAGCTAAGGTGAGATTTGTTTCTTTCTCTTGCAAAATTAATAAAAACTGGAGCTGCTGCACATCAAGCTCTTCGCTTTCTGCCAGTGCACAGTGTTTCCATCCCTCACTCAGAGCTTACCTAACCAGCAGAATCAAGATGAAAGCTTGATCATTCAAGTACCGCCAAGACCCTTTGATGCCCGACCATGAAGTATATCTTAAAGCTTTTAGCATTCCTGACTGAAAATCTAAAAGAATTTTTAGTCAGTGGGTGCAGGAGGTCTTCACGGTGAATGGTTTTCCTGCATTTTGTTGTATGTTGCCTGACTGTTGAACCGAAATGCATGACCTGTCTAATCTTAACATGCTGCAGCAGATAGTAAAACCGCTGGAAAACTGTTGTGTAACTGTAAACTGTTCTGAAGAATTGCGGGTGAAATGGATGCAGAACTGCTTGTTTGTGATAACGGTTCAGCATTGTTTTCTCCAGATATATCACAGATCCTTCTACCATGTCTCCTGGGTTTGTACGAGTGCAGCTGTCTATTAGCTGAAGAGCGTGTTTTTGCTTTCAGCTTTCTATCAATTCTGTAGAGCTTTAGGGTAATAGCTTCCGCTCAGCTAAGGAAAAGCTCTAAGTGTGCACACAGACCTCATCTCCTTCCCTTAACAGGCTTTCTTCATCAAAAAACCAAGTCCCAGTGGTCCTGCTGCCAGTGGTCTCAGCTGTTCGGGCTCTGGAGAACATTGGGCCCTCTCAGCTGTCCGTTTCCATCCTATTCCTCCCACCCCTCGGCTATCCACAGGCAGTATAACCCCTGCAAGGATTGACAGCATCTGTCAGTGTCATTCATTCAGCTGTGGTTTGATGTTTGACCTTTTGAGAGGGAATGTGCTAGAACCGTAAATACTGTTTGTTTTACAATCATTCTCCACTCTTCAACAGCTACAAGGGAATATTACCGCTCAGCAAGGGTGTAAATATCCTTTTACACCGTTTGATAGATAGCATAGGACTTAATGTGGAACAATATATCAAAGATGAAGATATAACGTACCTGCAGCATCCCTTACTGTTGACCTGTCCGGTGAGATTGTAAACTAGAAACACACACATGATGCCAGCAGACAAGATCACGCCTTCACCGTTTTTATTAGATTCTTTTGCTAACTGATCCAAAAGCTCTTCTCCCTGCATGGGGGAAGTCGTTTTGTCAAAGACAGATCCCCTCAGGAGCTCTGCAGGATTTGGGGGTTTCCTTCGCTGTTCATGGGGCATATTTCCCAGAATTACACTCATTCACGATGAGTGAAAGCATTCAGAAGAAGAAAAAAGCTGCCCCTCGCTTCCATTCAGCAGGCCTGGCCCCTAATCTCTGCTGGACAAGCCGACAATGTGAAAGGAAGGTTGGCACTCACATCAAGTACTGGGTGACAATGGATAACATTTCATGGTGTGTGGATCGCTTCGTCTGTGTGTGCTGTAAAACACTTTGAATGCCAAAGATTTTTTTACAAACACATTCTTTTGTAACATATAAATACCATTGCTCGTCTTTCATTTTCCTGACCTCGTGTGTTGTTTCTAGCAGTGTTCAATTTTTTAATTTTCGGGCCTGAAATTCACTGCGAGGTTGTGTATATTGCACATAATATAATCAATATAAACCTTACTTTTATTATGGTGGAAATTCCTGCTTGCAATTGCAGTGGTGTACAATAATTAGCAATGCACTTTTGCAGATTTAGCGCCTTTCCCTTCTCTGTCTAATTTCTGAGCTCCATGGCTTGACCAGTGAAATGTATGATGCCTTTCACAAGCCGATATACTCTGCATCACCAGTCCACAAAGTTATAAAGAAAACAAGCTGAGTGAAAGGCATAGCTGCAGTGTGAAGAGGAGATGAATGGATAACTAAAAACTATATGTGTTTACAGCCCATAAGATCACATGACAGAGGAAAAACAAAAAAAAAAAAAAGATTCTAGCCTGATGTCATGCATTATGGTGATTAATTACTAATGCATGGAATGAGATACTAAAAGGTGGGAGATGTTTTTCCCCATATTACTTATAATCTCCCTTATGTTGCAGTTGCAGCCAGTTAATTAAATACTCTGATGCAAAAATAGAAAAATGTTCTATATGGACTAAAAAACACCATCCAATCATCTTAACAAACCCGTTCTGAATGATTGGATGGTGATATGTCTTCAAAGCTCAGCTGCCATTTTTCTTACAAATGGATTAATCCACTATGGCACAAAGTGACTCATTGGGATAAAAAAGATAATAACAACATGAGAAAAAACAAAAACATAGATGCATTATGCATCTTTCCAACCTTAAGACTATGTGTTTGGGACTCGTTTGATGGCACTTCCTCTTATTAGTATTTCTGGAGCTGACGCAGCCCAGCATCTTCACAAGGCTGAAAAACCACTTTGTATAACTTTTGGGGAACCCGCATGACGTACCAGCTGAGTCTCACTTTGCACACCTCGTCACATGCTGGCCGGCCGATATGAACGTATGCAAGAAGACATTTTAGGAGAAAGACGATAAGTAAGAGAGAAAGGGACAGAGCAAGAAGCAAGGCAAGAGTCATAAGATTTTTACTGACCGGAGAGAGTTCACAGTACAGGTAAGATGCAGGACGGTTGCCTGATCAGCCGTTGATGGGGGCACATCACAGAGGAAGCGGGGAAGTTTTGTATTGCATCTATAAGGGGCTCTGAAATCAAGAGCATTTGGATTTAAGGAGGATTACAACGCAATTCAGAAGTTCACTGAATAACACAAACCTCACCAGTCTCATGCTTATTTCAGGTTTAGTCTCTTCCCAAGAGCTGTTTGATTTAAGCAGAACTTTAATCAAATGGAAAGAGATTAGAGTTAGAACAGGGGGATAAAAAATAGGAAAAAGAATAATGCATTCATTCCTCTATGCACAGCCTTTTGTCCACCGATCTGTTATATATGTATTTTCTTTATGACGCCAATATTTCTGAAAAATCGCTGAATATGCACATTTCTTAATTAAATGCAGAAATCTGAGGTGCGATAGCGGCAAGCCAAGCGGAGCAGAGTCTAAACGCACAGTCTCCAACAAACTGGGTTGTGTAGCACAAGCCCATATTTATTTCTCACCAATATAAATATGCAGAAAGATTTAACATGTGCCCTGATCTTCCACGGTCTGTGTGAAGTCTTTAAAGTAAGTGTGTGACATTGATTTTATTAAACAATCAGCTGCAGAGAAAAACTCTGGTGCATCTGCTGGTGATACGCACACGAGCTTGTTGGCACCAAATGTGTTAGCCAAAGTCAGCATGTCAAGTACGGAGGTCTGCTTATTTTAGGCTCTGCTTTGGCTGACCCCCCCAGATGGTATATCTAAACTAAGACGTGTCTCAAAACTGGACTTTCAGTCCAAACAGAAGCAGATGAGTGATGGAGGACAAAACTAAAAGCTAAAAGCTTTTCAAACTAAGGGACAGAAGATAAGATGCTCCTAAAATGGGCTGGTACACCTAAAAAGGGTGCCTGTGAGGCTGTCCTGCAGGAAACCGCCTTTGCTGCTTTCCTTTCTTTTTGTTTTCACCTGGTGACGAAGCCTGGATGAATATGGGATACCTTAAAAAAAGGATGGATTTAACATTGAATGAGCAACATTAGCACCTATAAAGCTACAACAGAGATTTAGAAAGACCTCATGAAGGAAAGCTCTTCCTACACAAACGGTACCTGCATTTCACAAATGTGAGTGCCATTTTACTGTGACAGATGAAAAGTTAGCTACACATTTAGAAACTTTTCTTGTATTTTCTGCTCTGTCAAACAGGATACAGGATTTAACTAAAGCAGTTAGATGTGTGGTCAAAAAGGAGATAAATCTAACTGGCTGTAGATTTCATTGCACCATGTAGTTTTTGGGTTTCGATAGTGAAGCCACGTCTTAGCTGCTTATGTCTTCAGGATCATGGAGAGATCCAGATGTGGTTGTGACTGTCAGAAACTGTGCATCCATGAAATGCACCTACATGTAAGCAGTCCCCACAAGCTGAAACTTCCACTTGCTACAGTCGGTAAGTATCTATCTGATCTGTGTACTATGTTTTCTTTGACAGCTGGGATGTTTAATAAAACAAGAAGAACTTTTACAATGCAGGGACAGACTTTTTCATAGACTTTATATACAAATAAATGGAGGGCTACAAATGGTTTTCAGTTTTCTTTAAAGAAAGAAATTATTTAAAGCAATGTAGAAAAAGGAAATCATGCATTTGAAAACTATATTTCAACCTTATGTGAATTATTTTCTTTTTTTTTGTTATCCTCTTGATTAGTAGCCTGTATTCAAATTTATTAAAGCACCAGAATTTAAAGCTTTAGAAACAAATATTTCAGGGAGAAAAATTCAAACTGTGTTGCACACATCTTTATGCTTAGATTACAGCACATGAAAAGTGGATAGAAAAATGGCTGTCTCTGTTACTATAGAAACACTTTTTCTTTGCCAGATGTTCCAGAGTATGTTACATGAACATAATCTCCAAAGTATATTGAGGCTTCACGTTTTATGGTCTTTATATCGTATTTTTTTACAGCTCTTTATTAAAGGCATTTGTTTGTCAAAGTTAGCACGGTTCAAACTGGAGTCCATGTTTAAATCTGTGCAACAAATAAAACTGTTCAGAAAGCTTCGTGTATCATTTATGAAAAATGTGTCTGAAATTCTCATTGTGCAATTTATTGCATTAAAGAAGCTTCAGTATCTGCTTGAAAATGAAAGAAAGTTCTTTTGTATTTAATGGCTCAGCATGAGATGATCAACCTGCAGAGGTTCGTAAACTAAGAAGAGCTTCTCTTTTTAACCCCCGAGCAGAAGGTGAAGTTAAGTTTGACCTATGGGAGTCTTGGGCCCCTCCTACTATGAAATCCTGGGTGTCAAACACTGCATTTCCTGCATGTTGATGAACATTTACATATGGGTTTGGGATCTGTCTTAATCCATGCATGGAAGAAGTTTTACTATTTGGATGAAAAGTGTAAAGCTGCTAGCTATCATCCCATGCTTGCCATGATCTAGTCTTGAAGCGATCCCAGATCACCATCTGGGATTTGCAAGTCCTTTTAATTGGTAAACTTTTATTAGTCAGCAAAAAATTTCTAACCTTGTCAGACTCTTTCTGCAGCTTTAAAACACAATTTCCATCCATCCATTATCTGTACAGCTAATTCCATTGAAGGGTCGCAGGTAGCTGGAGTCAGTCCCAGTAATCACTGAGCGAGAGGCGGGGTACACCCTGGACAGGTCGCCAGTCCATCACAGGACCAACACACCGAGACAAACAAGAAGAAGTCACACTGGTCGGGATGAATCAAGAACTTTGTTGGTCATTTTTTTACAGACTTCAGCGACAATAAGGATGCAACATTAGTCTCATTTCTTTATTTTTTAAGGAAAAAAAAATCCCCCATTAAAAGAAAATGTTATCACATGGAGTAATAAGGGTGGGATAATATCAATATGTGCTTCATAAAACTCAATGCAAAGCCATCAGGGTCACAGGTCTTATCATTAGGAAAGGCATGAATGGCAGTTTTAGTTTTATAAAGTGTGATTTGAGTCAAGGCCTTAATGGCAACGTCAGAAAGCACGGTGAATTCTATAGTCAAGGAAAATATAGAAATGGATGTAAATAAATGCTTATAAAAATCAAAACACTAAGGAGGTTTACATGATAATATGAAAAATGAACTCCTATATTAGCCTGACCAACACTCTTATATTGCACGTTAATGTGTGTGTGACCAAAATGAAACAAAATCAAAGCTCTCAAAATAAAATGTATTGAATAACTCAACATTTAAAAGCTCTGAACTATGAAAAAACCTTTTATTTCACTACCAAAACATACACTACCATACTGTTATTACACAATGAATAGTTTTAATCATGCAATGAGCTAAATTATTACATTGACTGTCGAGGAGCCTGGAGGACATCTATGCTGATAAAACTGATCTCCGTACTGATGAATACCAACATGTACACTGCTTATTTATCCCCCATACCTGCTGCAAAACAATAACAAACCACAGAACTGTGTAAACTAATTTATCCTGTCTTTGGTCCGGTGCACAAAAACCAGAGATCTCCTCTATTTTCTTTGATCAAGACAGTCAAATAAAGCCAAATGATTTTGTTTTCTGGTAAATAGCAGTAGCCCTTGGAGGTGTTGGTGCTGCTCTCCTCTTCTGGTGTTGTTGCTAGGAGACAGTGGGTCTGAAATCTGGCTGGGATGACATGCACCTGCTTCTCCGGGCCTGGTGCATTCAGAGTCGGCACAATCAACACACGGAAAGGCAAGCTGCACAGATCTGAGGGGAATTTCCCTGTTTTCTGTTCCACTTGTCATCATTAGATAACTGAGCTGAGCTGAGTGGATCTTCAGGGACAGATGTGATTATAAGAGTTTTCTGCTCTTTTCTCCTTCAGTAGTTTACACTGATTTAAAGCAGGTAAAACTACAGAGCATGCATCCTCTGTCATTTGTTCATCAGTTAAGGACAAACAGATTTAAACGACTTTATAACATTGCACACCTACAAGACATACAAAGATGGTAAATTCATACTTTTATATCGCAAAGGATTCAGTTTGATTACTATCCATATGTTACATGTAAGCTAGGGTGATTAATATGTCTGGGATTATATATTTGGATTTAAGGTAATCTCCAGTTGCTTAAATGTTGACCAGTCAGCTGCGACCTAACCACAAGAGCATCTATTGTACACATGAACATTTCTGAGCTTCTGGAGCTTTAATATTATATCACCTTTTTTTATTTTTACAGGTAGTAATCATTACAAGGTTGTGATAAAATGTAGATGGACAGAGGGGGAAACAAAACAAACCCAATGTGAAGATTAAAATAAATCCTAAACATCACTTCTCCGGTGCGTCATTGGTCCCGTTTGTGCAGCTATGTGTGTCAACCTGCTTCTCTGTGGCTGCTGTACTCCACTGCAGCATGCATGTGTCAGACTGGAATGCCTCCAGCTCCAGTTTGGAAGACGATCAGCTGGGGCGCAATGGGGTCCACCAGAGAAGCAAAGCCAACATCCAATAAACACCTCCGTATTCACATGCTGACCTGCTGAGAAGCAGAGTGTTAATTGTGCTTTGGGTCATTAAGCTGATAACAGGCATATTTCAGACATGGCCTCTTCGCAGGCTTTGACCTTCTGCTGGGCACCCTGGGTAAAGCTGTATGTGGGTGCCAACATCAAACTGGGGGGAGCTGCCAAACTAAAATTATCACTTTCCCCATTAATAATAATGAGGATTAGTGACCTAGTGGCCTTGTTATTTAATGTATCCTATAAAACTTTGGTAAAGTTTGTTTATTTAATTTGATCGGGGTGTTAATCACATATGCTGTGTGCTGATTTATTTAATAAAAATATACAAATATGACTTGTTAAAAGAAGTGTCATAAAATACTTAACAAGGACATTAGGTGCTATGATCATCAGATAATTTTGTATTTTTTCCTTTTTTTAAATGAATACCTTAATACACCTGCCTCGTATTTATTAGCAAACCTGCATGTATTTTCCTGATTACAGTCACTAAGCCTCCTGCTTTTAACCAGACCTTGCTCGATCTGCTTCCTTATGTTTCAGTTTCCAAAAAGTTTGGTATTTCAGTTTCATCAGCACTTTGCAGATGCTGGATTAGCTCTGATTGACAAAACCCATCATTGATCTTGTCTTGTTCAGCCTTTTTTCTGTTAAATTTGTATCCAAATGTGATTTTATTTTCTACAAACTACAGGCAAAGAAAATATCTCGATATACGAACACAGTGAAACTTCATAACATTATGGTAAAACAACTGTTGAATCACAATTTATTTGGAGCTCAGAGTGGTTGGCAGATGAAGTTAACCCATACTTTAAATAAATGTTAATGTCTTTAGTAGTCTGGTAAACACTTTCCTGTTAATATATCTAATCCTTCATTTGGATGAGCTTTGAAAGGGATGGAAAGAACCCCTGAGAATAATGGGAGTGATCACATTACATATGGGCTGAAAGAGTTATAATATATGTCCAGTAATATTAAAATTTGCAATTGAATACTCAATTCTGATTGGCTACTAGGTGTCCACCTGCAAAACAAGTTCCAGCCAAATAGCCTGATTGGCTCTAGCCTCCCCGCGACCCCGTTCAGGGAAAAAATGGTAGAAAATGGATGGATGGATGGCTCAAACTGTATTTGATAACCGTGGCAAAAGAAATTCAGAACACCCGACCACCCTTCAAATTGTTTTCTTTGTGCAGATGCTTCAGGATTTACGGTACTGAAACACCCGTTACAATAGTGTGATGCGCTTCTGAATCTTGCCTGTGATTGGTTGATCACAGTGCGGGATCTTGCGGTCTATCAAAAGGACAACTACATGGATGAAGAGATCTATGTCTCAGCTTTTTAGTGTTTTTTTTTATTGTTAAGATACGTTATATGGTAATGAGTTATGATCGTAAGAAGTGCGCATGTAACATCCTGTTGGCGGCAACGGGTCGGTTTTAAGAGCTGCAGGTTACCCCAATACCCCCAAAGCAGGGGTAGGAACTCTGTTCCTGGAAAGTGTTGTAACTTCTCCTGCAGCAATGCACCTGACACATATCAGGCCTAATTAGCAGACTTGTGCAGAGTTTGATCCCAAACTCTGCACAAGTCTGCTAATTACCTGTTTATTTGAGTCAGGTGTGATGCAGCAGGGAAACTCATAATACTTGCAGGAGTTTTTTTTTTAGAACCGGAGTTGCCTACCCCTGGTCCACAGCAACAGGAGCCACTAACCCTATGGCTGTGGACTTTGTTTCTTTTAAACCAAATTTCGCATCACCCTCTGGACACACACAAGCGGTAAGAGGTGCACACATGAAATTATACTTTGTATCACTTCACATTACATTAAGCAATCAAGTAGGAAGAAGGAAACAACGAGCTTCACTGTTGCTCTTCTGAAACCTACCGGGAAGCTCTGTCCATCCATATTTTTTTCAAACATGCAAAAGAAAAAGGTTTTTGCATGGTAACACTGAGGTGTAAATAGGACTTAAGTTGTCATCCATCCACAAATTTAAGCAGGAAGCAATATGCCCCCCCCCCTTTCTCTCTCTCTCACACACACAAACACACAGACCTCCATTTAGAGAAAGTGGATTGGAGGCATTTTATGACCCTTTTTACCTTGCAGAGCCCCCCACCTATGGAAGCCATCAGTGTGATTTACGAGCCTACTCAGGTCAATGGGCAGGTCCATTTTGGATAGCTCAGTGAGTCAGATGAAGAGAGTACAGTAAGACTTCGGGCAGGAAAAGAATCATCCACTCTGCTGGCCTGATATGCACTGTCTGAAGTGTTTGATACTCATGGTGTGTTAGATGGGTACTGGTGCCCGCTGGTGATTTTTTTTTTGCAGTTTTTGGGTGCTCTCTCAAAGTTAATTTGCTTAGTGGGGCAAAAGGGGCTTGGAATCAAATATAGGCAAAATATGGAAAAGGCCTGAAGCTCTATACCTTGTTTATGCAGTGAGGAGTGTGGACAGAGGGTAAGATGCATTGTCTATACCAGAAGTTTGTACTATGAAGCAAGATTAACATACCCCGGACATCACTCCGTTACCTGAGTAGACTTATTGAGGTAAGCGATACTGCGAAGCTAGTTATCAACTCGGTAATCCAACCCATGGTTTCCCCATGAGGATCAGAGTGCATTCACATAAAAGGGGTGGAGCTAGCAACCTCTGACCAATCGCTGCTCTGCAGAAACCATGAAGGAGCAGACATGCAAAAATGTGAAGAATGTCAACACATCATCCAGGCCAAAAGCAACACGGTTGCCGTAGCAACAGCCAGGAGAGAACATAACTGAATCTGGTCAAATCTAAATTAGCCAGGTTATATAATATTAATTTATTAGAAAATGTAAATGGACATTATTGGCAATTCTGTCATATGCCTCATTATTTCAGATCCAACCATTATGGAACTAAACAGATTAGATAAGTAAAGGAAAAGAAGAAAAACATACTTTAAAGCAGTCACTGAGAAGACTTGAACATCGTAAGAATGGGCAGCATTTTCCAAGAGATCTGATTGCTCAGAGGTCGGGCTTTTATACTCACTGATCTCTGAAATCTTCAATGTATCACTGCTTCAACACACTGAATTAAATTAACATTAAATGGGTCCAACAGTCAATGACGTTCTGCACAAATACTCATTAATCTGAGTCAGCTGTGTTGTTGCAGTGATACGTTGAATGCCTGCAGAGCTGCAGCCCTCGTGGGATTTCAATAGCCCTATACCGTCATGTTAAATAGTTACTGGCAGATTTTTATACTCATCCATAAAAAAACATGCGCTCACAAGAAGAAACAATGTCACATACATGCACAGTAGGTGAACAGATGAAACATGTTTTCTAAAAAAACTGGCCACATACAATATATACTAAAATATAACATTGGCTTATTCAAAATAAACACCTGGTGGTGCCTATTTTCCAACCTTGTGTAAACAAACCACCACATAAGAAGTAACACTCGCTTTTTTGCTCTCCAGTAAAAAGTTGTCAAAGCAGCTGCCAATTTCTGCACTATCCAAGCTAGCTGTGAGTTATACCTCCAATAAAAGTATGACCACAGCAACATGTTTACTGATTGGAGGTTATACATGTGAGATGAGTTATGAGAGCTATGAGCTATGTCTCCTGAAGGGAGCTCAGAAATCTATAATACTTATTTCTAAAAGAACAAACTAAAACATGACATCTGGTTTTTGGTCAGCTTTACCATAAAAAATAGAATCAAGAGACAAAGTTGTGAAGAGAAAAGCATGAATTTCCTGACAAACTAGTGGATCAGGGTCGCATTATCGCAGCATTTAGCAGGAGAGTGACAGGTACACCCCGGACAGGACTACAGAGGTGTATATTTCGGGTCCAGAAAGTAGAAATCCTGTCCTGCAGCTGTTCCAACCAGTCACCAAACCAGCTGAATTTAAAGAGCACCGGTCATCTGCCAGGTAAATGAGCCTGTTAGTGAAAACACCTGTTTTAAATGTACAGGTAGATCCAAAAACATGACAGGACTTTTACTTTCTGGCACCTGGATTGTACAACTCGGGCCACCAATCCATCGCAGCCATACGTCATAAGTTATCTCCACTTTGCTGATAAATAGTATTTAGTGTAGTAGTTTGCTCAAAACCTTTCTAGCAGCATTTACTGTTGATCTCTTTTACTATTTTTTACTCTCAATCTTCAGCTGAAACAGGTCATTCAAAGAAATTCTCTCATCATTGTGCAGCAATAAATGTAAGAGTTCTGTTATTATGTTGCAGAGACCCATTATAGACATATATAAGAAAACATGCAATCTTGTAATGGTTAGTGCTGCACTCAGTGCTGCAATCAGTTGGAAACAAAATAAATAAGGCTGCATGGTGGTATGGTGGTCAGTCTCGCCTCACAGCGAGAAGGTTGCTGGTTTGAGCCTCGACTTGGACAGTATCCTTTCTGTGCAGCTGCTCTCTGGGTACTCCGGCTTCTACTGTCCAAATACATGCATGTTAGGTTGACTGGTCAATCGAAATTGTCCTTAGGAATGAATGTGTGTGTGTGACTGGTTGCCCTGTGATGGACTGGTGACCTAACCAGGGTGTACCCCTCCTCTCACCCAATGATTACTGGGATAGGCTCCAGATACTCGTGACCCTTATTTGGAATTAGCTGTACAGATAATGGATGGATGAACAAAATAAATACTTACATCAAGGCACATATAGCGCGAGGGAGTACTATATAGATACTCCAACCTTTTGACCTTCATCTAGACTAAAACAAAACACAAACAACTATTAGATGAAAGATCTAATAGAAATAGGAGCTGCTGTATGATGTTTAGCTCTTCAAGACTGACTTGTGAAATATGCATGAGCTTTTGCAGCAGTGTGAGGGGGTTTTTCAGTCAAACGTGTGAGGAATTAATTGTCAGATAGAAGGCGTTATGCATGGTCCTTCTCTTTTCTCCCTTATAATTTAAGGTCAGGGTATTTCCTTTTGATGTCACCCACAACTCTGTCTTCCAGTCCCACCACATTCATTACAGTAGGGATGAACTGAAGACTTTGGCAACCCACCATTTAGACCACAGAATATGTGGTTCCTGGCTTTATCTATACAGTCTCTGCCATCTTATCTTTGAAAAAAGTTGCATCCTTTGATGGGAAAACACACAGCAGGTGATATGACCAAGCTCATGCATACTCCTGAGTTTTTCATTATTAAGGGAATGCATTTTCACATGTGTGTCACAACTATCACAAGGTTTACTGGTGTTTCTATGAAGATAATTCAGCTCTACAAGATGTTACAAGGTTCAAGGTGCTGGAGTGATCCCTGGTAAATGACACATCAGCAATTTCGAAAGACAGCGTCTGCCTTTCTTTGTCTGAGAGACACTAAGGAGGTTGGTTGTCGAGTGCATCCTCTGCTCCCACTGTGGCACAGTCTTTTAACCTTGACTTCTTCCACACCAAACCGTATTTCCTTCAGTGGTTTGCATTCATGTCACAATCAATCTCCTCCCGCCAGCTTACTGGGACATTTTGGAGGTGAGCAAGCGAAGATGAAACGCTGATCAGCTGCCTCAAACACCAGCGCTGAAAAGATCATTCAGTCTGAACAGATACTGATCATGAAGTTTGCTTTTTACATGGCAAAATATCTGCAGCACCACATTGTGAACGTTATTATTTAAATCCATTCTGATGCAAGTTAGACTTGTTTTTATTTATTAAAAGCAGTGTCTTTAAACAAGATCATGTTTGGGGTCACTCATTTATTCCCTATGTCTTTGTAATATGCAGGCCTTTCCCGGTTGCTTTATTTAAAACTGCTTGCATATTTCACCTTTATTGTTAACAGAACACTTGCATCTGTTGATTTTCTTCTTATATTTGGTCCATTTCAAACAATTTATAGATATTTTTTCCGCCTCTGCTTGGTTAAATTACCCAAGCACTTCATCCGTTGCCATTTCCAGCAGAGCTGAATGAATTCTCCATAACTGTGGTCTATATGGAGCATGTTTCAGGTTACTACTCTCTAGTGTCATGACTGCACATTCCTCTCCGAGGTTTGGGATCAGTGCCAGAGAGGAAGGAGTTCATTCACCAGAATTCATGTGCTCATCTCCTCACCTGCCAACCCGCTTCTCATTCCTCAGGTTCCACTGAGGTCAGTACCAGGATCCAGTGGAGCTCCTCCTTCAAGAAGTCAACAGGAGTGACCTGCATCTGAGCGGAATGTGACGCATACTGTATCTTTCAGGTCTGAATGTGGCTCATGACCTTTGTCTAGTGTTATAGCGTCACCCACAGAGAGGAGTGAGGCCGACTTTCAAATTTCCACCTGCTACCTCCTACACATTGCTGAATTTGACCCTGCTCTTCAACCAAATCACAAGCAAATTTCCATCTAAATATGGTGACATTCAACAAATGTCACAATAAACTAAGAAATCTGTTGCCTTCACGGTTATGTGTTTGTCTCTGCTTAAATGCTTTTGCCACACACAGTTAACATGTACATATATATCACCCATAATGCAAACAAACAAACAAAAACAACAAGTCTATCAGTGAAATGATTAAGCTTCAATGTTTCTTCTTTTTGACAGTGTTTAAATGAGGCTTTTCACATCTGAAGTCATTAAACTATCATCTGAGCTTCTAACTATCACACGTGCTCCTGAGTAACCAAACCTTTTCAGTTCAGTTCCCTCTTAGAGTTTGTTTAAATCACACTGAAATCATGATTTCTTCCCTTATTCTTCATGTCTCACCCTAACAGCAAGGCAGATGCCATACCTGTTTGCAAACCTGGAGAGATAAGTGGTTTCCTCATAAAGAGAAAAGATGTCATCAATGAAAACAGTCCTAAAACTTATAAGCTCAAAAAGGTCAATGTCATATCTTTTTCTTTAGTATGTTTCTTTCTAATATCCAACTTAGTTTAATAGCAAGATCACATCACACCTCTGTTCTGTTGTGACATTTCAAAGATGGCTGCTAAATGTAAAAACATGTCCTAAAAGATGGACTCGGTTCTCTCCTGATTCCTTTTTTACTTCTTGTTTGCAACCGAGGGTGTCCTTGTACAGTTTTTAGTAAGTCTCTGAAATAAACGTCAAAACAGAAGAAATATGCAATCAATATATTATATTTTGTCGGTGCTGTGGTTAAAAGCAAGCGTAGCATTAATATGCTTTAAGAAGAAATGACAGTATGTAAATTCACAAGACGTGCACGTTGATCTGTTTGTCTATGTCTGATCAGCCAACATAAATTTACAACCATCTTCAGACCCAGTCTGTACCACCAGCCGCATGTAGACATCTCAAAGCTTCTCAGATAATAGGAGTTAACAAGCACAACAACCTAATTACACCTCATAATGGACATGACTAGCATGTCTCAATAACACAGGAGGGGGTCTTCCATAAAAATGGGGTCCATCGCCTGCGGGGTGGAGACCTCCTGGCTGTGACCCTGACACATTCACCCACATCAAATCAAACTGCAGACAGAGACGAGACCGTTGCAATGAAGAGGGAAGCTTTTAGTGCATTTTTATTACCAGTCAGAGGCCAGTGCACACGAGCCTGTTTTAACTGACGCTGGAAAAAAAGGCCACGGTAGGCACGAATAATTACTGTCAATAAATAAAAAACCACAGTGCAAACACAGAATGTCTGTAATTCAGTCTGATTGAAAAAGTCTTGAATAACTGTTGACACATATAAGATTTAATAAACACTTTTATTTCAGAATAAAGGTTAATTCTGCTTTGAAGAGATAAAAAACATATAAACAACTAAGTCTGATAAATCAGAAACAAACTTAATTCCTTACTTTTGTCCAAATGATTAATTCTAAAATGTAACTATGCTCAGTTCTGACTGCTTGATGAGTTATTTCAGGACTTTTAGGTTTTGCCAGCACCAAAGCAACATGAAGAAACGGCCTGCTGCTGGGTCATTTTTTGCATAGACAACATCTGGGCAAGAAAAAACCCTTTAAACATCTGAATGCAAGGGTTTCTGTAGCATCAGCACTCCAGCACTAAGATCTGACTCTCCAGGGTGTCTGTTTATGGTTTTCACTAAAGGAAATTAAGGACCCTCTTTATACAAAAATGTAAACTATGAAAATGTTCTTGTTATTTAATCATTATTTTACCCAGAATAAACTTTGTGTGCAATTTGAAGGTATGACTAGTAGGAAGTGTTGGCATCACTTAGCCTGTTGGTGTAAAAGACGAGGTAGCAAAGATTAACACAGAGCAAGTGAAATGATGAAATCTATGTGAGACAATCACACTGACAGACCCAGTATGCCCAGTATGCTGAGCCAGTTGTAAACCATGAGGCGGACCCAGTACTTGTTGTGCCGTCTGATCAGTGACATGGGCTGCACCCGGGCCCAGTGAGGCTCTCTACCAGCCTGAGCTGGTGCGTTTACAGGGCTTGGGCTGGGAGAGCACCAGGTTCTGGTTGCAGGCCGGGTGCCTTTTGTTTTCGGTTTCTTTACACACTAAGATTATTTTGCATGGCTTACCGCCTGTACCTGCCTTACAGCTTTTGAGCGGATTGTAACAACAACACCAGGATAATAAAATAACCTGTAGTATTGCACACTGAAGAGACACATGATCTGGTTTCATTGTCGTTCTGGAAGTTTTCAGCGGTTAGTCAGGTTGTTCCTATGTAGTGATGGCAGGACCCCCTGCTATGCCTCATCACATCACTGGCATCTAGAAAGGTAAATTAATGAATGAATAAGATGTGTTTAAACAACCACAAATTGGTAGAGGGATGCGTAACCCAACTTTGAATGACATCTGGACATTTTAATTGAGGTTTAAAAGCATGCAATAAGACAATATTTCTATGGTCAGGCTATTATTTGTTCAGTTTTTAGTGTGGTAAATTATTCTAGTGTTCTAAACAAAGAAAACAAAAGAAATTTTATGCTAAAACATCAGCATTTATCAAGCATTTAGGCTTCAGACATTGTTAAATACCTAAGGTCCTGCTAACGTACTACAATGTGCTATACAAGCATTCATCTCTTTGCATGGATCCATGACTGCATCCAGAAGAGCCAGAAGTGTCACCAGCAAGACAGATGGATGTTCACTAACTGGTCTGATTTCTTTCCTTTTTTCTGGTCTAATCTGGTTTTTCTATTCTTGGGTCACATGAATGGTCTGCGGCTCCGTGGTGAACACTCTGTATTTACTCTCATGAAGTCTTCTCTTTATGGACGACTTTCAGAGGATAATGATATGCCTACCTCCTGCAGTGTGTCCTTTCCTTGGCTGGATGTAGTGAGAGAATTTCCCCCCCTAACCATGGAAATGATCCTGTGATCATCCACCACTTCTGTCTCCCATGATCACCCAGCTAAGCATTGAGCTTCTGCTTCCTCTTTGACAGTCAAACTCTTGATTTGGCCATTGTTGATTAATGAAGTTGCTTAGCTTTTGCAGTCCTAAAGTTGTCCTACTTCACCTGCATTCAGGACTGCTAAGGCTGAGTTAAATTTGCAGGCCATCCTGAGCAAAGACTGATGAATAAAGGACGTTTCAGAGCAAACATCTTAGGGTTGTTCCCAAATAATAACATTTTTGTCATTTCAAGGGTTAATTTTAGTCCAACAACCTATTAGAAGCAAGAAAATTTCTGATGATCATAACATGTTGTAGTGCACTCTGGCCGCTGTGCCCTCAGGCCGTGACTAACAATGTGCCGTTTCATGTCGGGAACAAAACAGCCAAGCTAAATCCTCCTCATATGCTCAGGTTGTGGGAATTCCAAGCCCTTAACCTGGTCATTAAAGCGGTCTCGTAATGAAACTCAAGCTTCACCTTGGCTCAAGGAGAGACCCAGTAAAAGCCAACAAAGCCAAACCGGATGCTTAGAAAGTGTTTGCAGTCGCTTTACCGAAGGTAGAATCACTTTCAGGGCTGTTTTTTTGTATTTTTATCAAAGATGTACACACATCTGTCAGTCATATGTGTTTCTGTCTCCTGCAGCTACCCCTCATCCAGGATATTTGGCTTTCATGTTGATATTTTCCTAGCTACTGTGTGTGAGTACAGAACATCTCCTAACAAGCTCATTTATTGAGCTACACAAGCATCATACAAACCCAAACCAAATGTGCACTAACCTCCTCTCTTCCTTGGGGCTACTCAGTTTTTTTTTTGGCCTCTCATGCCCTTATAGAAAAATGCACAAGGTGGTGGGGGTCAGCAAATTCACTGCAGTGAAGGTGCTACAAGCAGGCGCTGCTTGTTTGATCGCAACATGGTGCGTGTCTCCAATAAATTAACCAGCAATTGAGGTTATTTTGTTTGGTTGGGGCCATTTGTTCAGGCATCATTAACTGGCCAAATTCAGGTATTTATGGGAGAACGTGTTCTTTGTCCTTATTGGATGTCTTTGTAGAGGGTAGGCTTGCAGCGCAGGGGTCCTGCTTAAGGCCGCTGTGACTCAGTACCCTGATGATGAACTTTAAGGAGAAAAGTATAATAACGGTTTTAATGAACACATTGCAGAGGTGGTGTTTTTTTCCACTTCAAAAGCACGCTCTTATAAATGAGAGCTACTTATTGCAAACAGAAGCCCTTGAATCACATTTGTCTCAATATATCAGTCTCTTTGCAGTGAATGAAGTTAAACTATGTCATCATTTAGTCCAGATGCTCAAAAAGCGTCCCATTTTTTAAAACTTTACTATTAATAAATAGCACACCAGTCCCAGTGGAAAAGTTGTTTGAAGTAGGCGTGTTTGTACACCCCCATACCTGAGTGATTGCAACACCTACCACTTCCTTATGTTAGATTCAAAATGTCGCTTTCTGTAATAATTAATAGCAGTGGTTTCAACACCATGCTGTCTTGCATATGCTCTTCTCTAAGTTCTAAGTTTCAGGGCGTTTCATCGTGGTTTTCAGATGGATTCACATCAAGTGCTGCCTTGAGGTGATCTGCCAACACCCTGGAATTGGTGGTCAAAGTGTCCCCCTGTTTGCAGACAACATGGGAGGTCTTTTTGGCTCAAACAGAGAGAAAGTACCCATGAAGAGTACTCTGTCCTGTTTTTCCTGCTGCTAATCTATGTGTTTAATTTGATGTGTGTGTGATCAAATGGTTTTAGTTCAATGGGGTTGACCAACCTCATCAGAAATATGCTTGTCATGGCTCTCTTTGTCACTGTCAGGGATTCATATGAGTTGTCAACATATTAAGATGGACCATCATCTGAGTGAAATATTCTTGCAGCCTTAATAGACTATTAACATCTTTATTCTTATGTGTTCATAGTCAGAAACAGCCTCTTATTGGGGAAATTACCATTCCTCAGGTTACATCCACCTACTCCAATAAGTTTTTTTTTAGCATAAAAGCTTTTTAAAAAGTACTAATATCTTATTACTGTATATTTTCTTTTATTCTAAAATGACTTTTTCAAGTATTACAGTTTGATAATAGCCTCCAGTTTTATCATAATACTTTTCAATGCCTGAAACTGTGTAAAACCTGTTCAGTAATACATTCATTATCATTTAATATTACTCTGGCAGATGAGCATCAGAATGACATGTTTATTGTGACGAGCTTGGAAAGGAGCTGAGGTAGCTCCAACATGCTTTTGTGATTTGCATTAGAAGAAGCTGGCGTCAAACGTACCATCTGTCAAATACCAAACTTTTAAAACACCGGCTGCTTGTCCTTTTCCGTGTAAGTGTCTGCACTCAGTGAGAGCTGATGATGATGGTGTGTAAAATGAGTTACAGTAGCGTGTAAAGGCCCTGATTTAAAAGGACACTACTGGTGTGTGTGTGTGTGTGTGTGTTGGAGTTGGGGGATAGTATGTGTGGCTGATGGGTGGGGAAGCAGCTTCTGATGAACGCACATGACTCATGCTTATAAATACCTATAAACAGATGGATGTGCATGCTCCCGTATACATGAAACCAAGTGCTAGATGTCTGTTTGTGGGTGACACAAGCTTATCCGCATTGGTGTGTTTATGATATATCATTGTAACATTAACCAACAACGCATCTCCAGATTTGCTGGCTAAAAATGGGGAGAGTTTAGTGACGTACAAGTTCTTGGTAACGGGACTTGCTGCACAGGGAAGTTGGCTAAGTTAGGACACATCTGGCTGGCTCAACAACTCCTCGTGCAACTCATATTACAACTTTAAAAAGATACTAAATGAAAGGCAGCCAAATCTATCTTAAGCTGAGACTGTGGTTTTTAAAAAGCAAGTCATGCTAGCTACTTTATATGCTAGCTGTGAGAGCAGCAGGAAAGTCTCCACAGGTGGAAATGCAATTAGTTGTTGCAACATCTAAATGTCTTGTTACATTATACATATGATAAGCTTTATATTTTTGTAATTTAAAGACAGTCCAACAACAATAACATTGTGCAGTTGAATGTCCACAGTAATTTATGCACTACTATACAAGTCATGTGTATGGCTAGCTAATTTACAGGAAGTCTCACGAATGGGGATCAGATTTTAGGGGGTTATTTGGCTCACTGTCTGGATCCAGAAATGTTTAAAGTATTCTTTACTATGTGGAGATTTTGCCAGTTTTTTTAAATTTTTTTTTTTTAGCATTTTTGAGTTTGTAATAAAAAAATAATGCTTGTATAAGGCTCGTTATTGTGTTTGTGCATGATGGAATGTGCCCACAGAGAGAGATGATATGTACAGCGACAGCCAATGACTGATTTAGTAATAAAAATAACCTGAAGAGGAATGAAAAAGCAAAAACTGAGCTGAAGGTCTGCAGTAGTCAGCTAGCCGGTGTCCTCTGCTCACTGTTCAATCGCTCCCTGGTTGAACATCACATCCC
>JBAMHV010000019.1:7679673-7714366 GCA_037177535.1 Pseudomugil gertrudae
TATATATTTATAGTGTTCTTCCTTCAGTTCACATGAAAACAGTGAATCTATATTGAGGTTTACATGGAAACACGTTTATTCGCCTTCTCTTAATTCAACTTTATACCTAAGAGTTGGGAAGGGCTCTGATTGGACAGTGGACGGACGTAACATATTTACATTTACCAGAAATAAACAAACCATTACCTGCTGGTCATCCTTTTGGCTACAACACAGAAAACAACACAACACTCAGTACTGTTTTTGCTTTGATTATATTTTTGAAGTACCACCTTGACACATGCTTACTACTTCACTTTTTCAGCAGCCGAAGAAAAAGGAAAACACTCGAGACGGGAGGTAGAAGACTGCACATGTGTGTCATCAGGACGGGACGAGGTAACGAGTGTGCACAGAACAACTGGAGTTAACATAAAGCAGAATGAACGTTTACATGAGAGATAAATCAATCAGATTTAAAGTGAGAATAAAGCAGCCACTTTTTAGGTGTTTCTTATGTTTCAGGTCTTTAAGGTGGAATTAACTTCTATTCTGAATTAGAGAGGAATTACAACTCTCATGTAAATGTGACCAGTTCACAAGAAATTCAGCCATGTATTTGAGGTGTCTTGCAGGATAAATCTTATTTATTCAGGACATTTATATAAGCCTAAAAAGAAAGTGTGAACTGCCATATTCAGTCAATGAGTCATAAAAACCTGTATAACTCCACAGTGGTCATGGTTTTAATGTATTAGCTGAAGATTTGATCTGTGCATAGTTTGAGTTTGGTTTGTTTAGTTTAATGTTTTTATGTTGGTACAGTTCCTGTTTAGTTCCATGTATTTCTGTCTAGCTGTATTTCCTGCTTATTGGTTTCACCTGGTTTCATTTAGCTCATTCATTCCACCTGTGTCTTGTCATTCCTGCCTGTGTATTTATACTCCCTGGTTTCCGTTAACCTCATGGTTCATTAATCTTCAATAAATAAAGACAATTAATAAAGTTAATTGAGAAACAAAAAAGAAAATGGAACAAAAAATGTCTGTATTTTCCTGAAATTTACATGAAATTAGACAGAGGCAAAACCGATACAACTCCTAATATGAAAGGCATGCCGGCAGACTGCACACCTCTGCTTGTCCAGTTTCATTATACTTCTATAAACACACTGCACACCTTGCTGGAATATTCCAGGTTTTAGTTGATGTCTCTTTAGGAGTAACTTTGTGCAAAAATATTGTTTCTGTCAAACTGTGTTTTTTTTTCAGAGAAAAAGGGAACAAATGATGTGTCTTTGTTACAAGCTGCTAGTAACAGTTTTCAACGTTCAGCTGCTTTGTACACACAAGATTGGTTTATCGCTTGATTGGGGAATTTTTTTAATTGCTCATAGCTTGTTTTAAAAGGATTAATGATTAAAACACGTCCATGAAAGAAGTCATGTACAAAAAAGGAACTAAAAATGAGTGAGAATGAAGCCAATGTCTACAGAAAAACTCTGAGAGACCTTCAGAAGGTCTGGAAATGTCCTTCAAGGTCCTGCTGCTTGTGAGGAGAATTTAGCCTTGATTTAACACTTTTGCGGCCTGTGATGGACTGGCACCCTGTCCAGGGTGTATCCCGCCTCTCGCCCGATGTCAGCTGAGATTGGCTCCAGCCCACCAGGAAAAGCAGGAAAAAATGTCTTCAGCACAAAGTTTTTACACTCTTTACCTCGATGCTAGTTTAATTTTCAAATCTGGTTTTCAAAGAACAACATAAATATGTTTTCACTCATTTGTTCCTGATTTGATCGTATCACTGTCCTTCCTTGCAGATGCTTATTTTCCAGCTTCAGGTTTCTCTGTATAAGAAACTGTAACTTTGTGATGAGACATTTGCAAACGGTGTCAGTCAGCAGGAGGTTGGTGTCTAATGGTGTAAAATAACATGATATAGCTGAGTCATGCTGGGAGACTGAATTGAGCGGTAATATATCAAAAGGAATAAGAAAAAACATAAACAATTTCCCTTTTTCAGAAGTTGTTAGATATTTAAATCAAAGAAAACATATGTGAAAACCTTTTTGTGGTGTGTTTTTCCCCCTGGGTGTTTGATTTGCTGTTTGTTAGCTGTGCTTTAAACAGGCTGCTGGTTGTGTTGGTGAAAATACTTCACTTAAAACTATTCAACACTCGCTTTGTTATCAATTCATTTTCTTCCACCAACTTTGCAACATGCTGTGTTTTTATCTAAAATGGTCTTTATTTAATTCCAAGTTTTTTTATGTGATGAAAACACTTTTGCTTCAGTACATCTCAGCATATTCTGTATTGTGTCATTTTGGGATGAAGATGAAGTTTTCATGTCTTTCTCCTTGAGTTGTTTAATAGGAAATGTTTAAGTGCCTGTTGCTGCCTGATATAAAAAAAAATGCAAACAGAAACCATCTTTCAGACAAAAATCCCTCAGGCCTTTTTTCTTTTGGTTTCTGTAGATAGAGGGAGCTACTCTCCTGTAGTTAACTTCCTTCTGATTCTGGGAGTGTGAAAGTGACAGTTTGATGGTGATAATTTCAGAACAGCACCTTCTTTTCCAAATGCCAGAGTCACACAGTTCCCACCCATCGCTGAGCTTTATTGAGCAACAAGCAGCTCAATCAGGAGAAACAGAGAGTATCCTTTCACGTAATTAATTCCACACTGTATATTGGTTTTTAGATGCATCATTTAATCCCACTGACCTTCCTCTTGTTAAATTTTTAATGAAAGGAGATTGAATGGTCAGCCCTACCACTCCTGTTTCTACAAGTATTGGCTTTATTTGATTTGGGAACAGTTCAAATGAAAGCGCCGTGCACCAAATAGCCATCTGCTTCAACCTTGTTTCATCAACCATAAACAGCCGGCTCCATCAGAGACAGGGTGGAGAAAAAAAAATGTCCTGGCCAAATATTTGCTGCTCTTCGACCCCATTTAGTTTAGTGTGTTCTCTGTTTGCATTTCAATGACCCACGGTCAGTGTCAGAACGATGGCACGTGTGTCCCTGACGAGCTGTCCCCCCGATAAGACGTCAGCAGAGGAGAAAGGCGCAGAGGCCTTGTGGGATAGGAGCAGGGTGAAGGATGGAGTAAACACAGACAGGCTGCTGGTTCACACACATGTAAGTTTGAGCGCTGGTATCACTGTCCTCACACACACATCACAGACTCAGCTGCACCACCAACCAGCTCCCTGATAGCTGCTGATAGTCTTATTTCCTGTTGTCTTGTGTTTGCCACCTCTAACGGCTTGTAAAATAGCCTCACGGAGGTGCCAAGAAAAAGCATTGGGGGAGCAATTGTTATTCATTGCTTTTATTATTTGAATGGCACTTGTCGATTAAATAACACCTCCCACTGTGCAGCTCCTGAGTCAAGCATACTGTAGTGCCTTTAATCCCCCCAAGCCTCCTAATTACTGCTAATGCAAAACTCAGATCAGGGCTCACCAAAAATTTTGTGAAAGGGGAAAAAGTGTGAGAGGATAAGGGAATGCAGGAGTGTGTCTGTGCGTGTGTATGTGGCACTTTAAAAAGAAAAAAAAGTTGCAGATATGGAATTAGCTGAGGAGGATGGGATTGTGTGGATTAGGTGGAGAGATTTTACCAAACGCGGACTGCCTATGTGTAATTTATTTTGGCGTCCTTGAAATTGCTGCTGTGAGAAACTCAGCAGCTGCAGCAGCACTGAGTCCTCAAATAAGCAGATGACTCCCCCCCCTCCAACCCCTCCATTACGACACACACACACACACTGCTCTGAAGCATGATAGCCTACAGTAAAAGCTGCTGTCAGTGTGAATATGGTGGCTTTTGGGGGGGTTTTTTTTGTGAAAAATTTTATAGTTACTAAAAATATTTGAGTCTTTATGGAGAACGGCGGACATCTGTGACAGTTTGACGCCCCTGACTGTGCATCTCTAATCCTCTAAAATCGCATTTAGGTCTTGCTTTGCCCACATCACAAAAGCCTCCCTGTAGTTTCTCCTGTACAGGATCATGGCATGGAGCCAGTTTTGTTTTCATCTGCAAAACTTCAGACACTACTGCTGCCACCTCAGTTCGGTAGTTTCTTTATGGTACATCTAGCCGTACCAGGAGCACTGTACTGGCCTCAGAACCATAAGGTAAACCTTCAGCAACTGGTTGGACCTGAACCCACTGTCGCTCTGCTATAAAGTCATAAACATATTGTGGACAGCTATCATCTGGAACTATTTTCTGGCAGTGAATTAGTCTAAATATGTAAAACTATAACTCTATTACTGGGAGGATGCTGAGCTTTGATGTCATTTTCTTGGGAAGGAAACTCTACAAACTACAAATCAAATTTCCTTCTATTGCATTAGAGTGGCAGCAGAGGTGTAATAAGTTGAGCTTATATGCCCCTATTCTTCCCTCGGGATTCCCTCGATTAGCTGGAGGAAGTGGTCAGGAAGTCTGGCTGGTTTAAACTGTGACCTGACCAAGAATAAGTAGAAGACGGACAGATGGAGTTTTAAAAAATGACATATGGATAAAAAAAAGACAGGAAATATTGTGTAGAGGTCAAAGGAAAATAACATATTTAACATCACACAAGTAATTTGATAAATTGACAACAGTTAAGTCACATGACTGAGTTTAAAAAGAGCATCTGAGAGGAGCTCGATCTCTCAAAGAGATGTGGAGGAATTCAACTGAGAGTTAACTGAATAATAATATTTAATGGTTTTATTTCAAATATTTAAAGGATTCAGAGAAATCTTCACATGCTGGACAGCAAAATGATACTGGAACCGCACTGGAAACACAGTTAGAAGCCACTGTCTGTGGTTCATCCCTGCACACTGTTGCTCTGCTGCTTCTTCCTCGCATTCTGCAGTCCACCAACCAAACATACCGGTAACCACCAATCTGGTCAGTTTGGCTCTCTGTTTCTTTTTTGCTCCTGGGAAGACCGTTCTCCAGGGAGGGATGGAATCAGGACGTATACATTACATTGAAATACTCTGCATTAAAGATTTCCGACTGAATGGAAAAGTAAAACTGTGCTTAACAAATTAAAAAAACATCTAAACAAGATCCAGAAACTTTACATTTCAGTTTATTACATTGTTTCACAGTAAGTTTAGATATTAGGATTTTTGCAGTTCCAGTTCTTGGAAAACAACAGTAACTCATTTTATATTTGCAACAAATAAGGGTTTTTATTTCAACATAGAAAGGTGTCGCTCTGAGTGTCTGTTGTCCTGTCAGGGTTGAAATAAGCTTACAAAATTCTTTATACAGTTCCTGGTTTTCTTTAATCTAGATAAGAGTGTCAATTTAAAATAACCTGTATAATCACTCCATTCATTGACTATAACTGAAAATGTTGCAGGTAAAAACTGGTGGTTTCCTTTACATGGCCTGCAAAGACCCTTAGAGAAAATGTATTTTATCCTGAGCATTACGTCAGTAAACGTCAGTATTATAAATATAAAAGAGTAGAACGAGGCAAAGTGTGTGTAATGCACAAAAGACACTGCCTCCTGTTGCATTAAATGAACAGATTACAGTGAGAAGTAAAAAATACCTACACTTTATAAGGTTTACACAGAGATAGTGTATCAACAAAAATATTACCCTGTTATCCTGTTAATACACAGAGCTTTACAGAGAACCAGAGGTGGAAAATCCAGGTGTTTAAATGTAAAAGTCCTGCCATGAAAAGTACTGTATTTATCCCAAAGGGAAATTTCAGTAAATGGTAACCAGTTTGGAGGTCAACCATAGATTTTTCTCAAATACTTTGGATGCTAAAAGTAGAATTATATGACTTCAGGTTCCAAATGAAAGGACTAACACCACCTTAATGACATTTATTAAACTGACAGCAATAGCTAAAGACATTGATGGTATTCTGCTGATGCATGGCATTAATCAATCTAATCCGCTAAATAGAAAAACTGACTTACATCTCATGTGTACAAATGTAGAGCCAGAAAATAAAAAATAAAATAAAGCAAATGACAAAGGATAGCAGCATATGCAGCAATGATGCACCACAAATATTCCCACGACTCCAACATGCTGTCAAAACATCATTGCACAGTTCAGCGGTTGCAAGATAAACACAATTACACTTACTCTAAAAACCATTAAGAGAAAAAGCAAAGTGTGGGTTGAATACATTGACACTATTACAAAAATGCAGCTTTAAAAATGCATAGATGTATGATGAGCTGTGTGTTATCGAGCGTAGCTTAACAGCAACACAGCTTGCACCTGTGAGGAGCATCATAAAGCACACATCTGTTACCTCCCATTAATAAAAAACAAAGCTGAGAACTATCTCAGCCTGTGTGATGTGTAAATTCAAAGCTGCTTGTTTCTGTCTGTCTTCTCTGTTGAGGCCATGAAGGCCAGCTGAAACCAGAGGGGTCTGTCCAAAGTTTACCCAAACCATTACAGCATGTAATGTGTACAGTAAGAGGATTATATCACCAATCACCTTAGCTCCCTGTGAAGCCCTCTCCAGCCTGCCCACACCCTCCCCTGTCAGCCTGAACGATGTTGCATATGGTGATCTGGAGATCAGTCCACAGGTTAAAAATGTTTTTCCCCTCAGGCCTGTGATGCACATGCTCACATGACTGATTGAGCAACAGAAAAGCTGATGAATTGCACACAGGACTTAAAAGGCCACATCGTCAGAGCAAAGGTACAGCACAATGCTATGGAGCTATTTGTTGTTTAACATGTCAGAACTCAGGCTTGGGTGTCGAAATGTCCCCTTTTGTCATGTTTGATTAATGAAGGCAGATTTGACGCAGAAAGTTGTTTGCTGCGTGTCTGCATACGCATTACGGCGGCATACATATAGTACATATTGAAGCAAGTTGCAATATTAACGTAAATGCTGGAGGTGCTCATGTGAACAATTGCATGACCATGAGGTCAGAAGGTCGGAAGCAAAATGACCTTCTGACCTTGTTCACATCTTTTCCCAACACTTGCGTCTTAAGATTTGGCAACAGATTGGTAAACTGAATAACTATAACTATAGAAATGCCCTGGAATGAATTAAAATTAAAAAATTAAAATTGCTGTGTGAAGACAGGTGGATTGTTATCTACAGTATAGCACAGGGGTGCCCAAAGTGGGCGGGCGGGCGAAAATTGGACTTGCTCTTGGCCCGCAAGTCAATGTTTATATTTAGAAACCTACAGATCTTGATGAAAAGACATTTTAGAGTTTAATAACGGATGATAATAACATCTCTTACACACATTACATTAAGTCTCTAGCAGTTCATATAGGGTTGTATGGGTATAACCACCACTCGTGTTTCTATTCATATCAGCTTTAATAATTAAAAGTTTAATCCTTTGTGTATTTAACATCTGTGCAGCATATTTTATAATAAAGTCAATATTTTCCTCACTTTTATATAGTTTTATTAAGGTGGAAAGATCCCCCATGAGCCTTTGCACACGCAGCCTTGAGCTCTCGGACTCAACACATCCGCATGGAGAACCACAGGCAACGGGATACAGACAAGAGACGCTTTAAAGCTGCAATGTTTCGGCCCCTGGCTCACTGGCTCATTCTTAGTTTGGCCCTTGGAGGCAAAAAGTTTAGGCACCCCTGGTATAGCATAATGTCACACACTTTCTCCACCCTTGTGTTTACCAGCCTGCGTATTTATGTACATTCATTTGAATCGCCACCTCCGTCCTCATCCCATCATGCTATAAGCCAGGCCTTAGCAAGCAAACAATGGTGAACAAATATTTTTTAAGTGAAATGGTGCAGACTATAATGAACAGTGCACAACAGCAAACCTTGTGTTGAAAAAATGAGGCTTTTTGCTACTTTAAAACAATGATCATAGCAGCTGTTTTTGGAGAATTAAGTATGCCAGTCAACCTAATCACTGTCTTCTGTTTAGTTTGTGCAGCTTTGTACAAACAGTTCAAACATAAGTTTGAACTAAAGCACTTGTTTACTGCAGGACTGAGTATTAGCCTTGCAGTTTACACTACCACTCACCAAACGAATGAATAGTTGACGGACAGTTTTAATTTCATACATTTGCATTTTCTGTCTCTGTGGCTCTGACACAAAAAGCTGGTTTTGGTGTTTCTTTTGGACATAATCATGTCACGAGTCATGTGTTAAACTGGCTGAGATTAGTAAACACTGTTGTGCAGACTCTGAGGCTGTATATGGGCCGGCCGGCGGGTGGTAGATGAATCCAAATCCTGTCATAATTTTGCTGTTGTAAACTGTAAAGACCTAATTAAACCCCTGAGCTGCGCTGGCAGCCCATTCAATAATGTTTTGTTTGCACTCCTAGGCTTGTTACATCCTCCACAAGAAGCGAGAAGTTTGTTCTTGCTCTCGAGGCGGCGAGAACAAGAAAAGAGACCTTTGTGGTCTGATCCATTCATACTTGAGAAGCTGCGTCTGCTACAGGGCATGGATTTTGCTTTTGTATCATCTCAATCAGCTGTTTTAATAAAAATATCCATTCAGCTTTACATTCAGAATGGTTTCTTGCCTATAGGCAAGCTGGGGGCGGGGCGGTTAGAGTTAAGGCAAAACCTGCAGGATTATATGGACTTCTGTGTGGACGGCACCATTCCAACCAGAACAGTGAAGACCCTTCATTAAGTATTTTTTGTATTTAAAACAACTACTAGAATTAAAATTTCCCTCTGGGATCAATAAAGTATTTTCATTTCATTTAAGCCTCTTCGGAGGAGAGTTAAAATGTCCATTTTTATCTGTAGCTATCTCATGTCTTCATTATAGGCTACCCCTTATATGCTTACAAATAAACATAGGCTGTAAATAAAATAAACTGCAATAATAAGCTGTTAGTGACATAGTGGTCACTACAGCGACAGGTATAATTGTAAGTATTGACAGCTACCATTACATCAGCAAAAAGAAAACACACACTATAATGGGATCAAAAAGAAGTTATTCCAGTAGTGCAGGGGGAACAACTAGCACATTAATGAAGTAAAGGTTATGTGTTGGTGGTGTGGACTGGAGAGGAAGTGCTGCTAGATAACATTCAGTAAATGTTAACAGGCTGGCTAATCGTTCTTCATCATGAACTCAGCTTTATTTAAATTTTTTTTAAGTTTGTTTTATGAATGTTGATCATGTCCTGCCATGGAAATGACTGATTGACTCCAGACTGGTTGATTCTCATTCTAACAGGGAGGGCATGTTGTTATAGGGATGCTGCCTTCATGTGGGAAAGATGAAATTTTCCACTTGTAAATAGAAAATTAATAGTTGTTGTGTTCAAGTGCTGTTGTGGTTGTAGTATAATAAAAACCTTTATATAATATAGTATAATAGAAGCTTTATAATAAGCTGCTACATGGGTAAAACAGTCCTGGACTTATTAATTTATCTGCTACATCAATAACAAGATGTATCAAAACTCAAACATAAGTGTGCCGTATTTTGTATGGATTATGAAACATATAGTAGCCTAATTTTAAGAACAGTTAAGCTAATGCTACTGCCATTAGCGTTGCTTGTGTAACAGACTAATGTAATTTAAATAACAGACTGTGGGTTTTGTTTTTGTTTTTCCACAATATCTTTGCTGCTGTCCGCCATTTTGAAAGGTCAAATCCGACCTCTTCTCAGCAACTCGGGTATCAAAATAATCTTCGAGTTCTCCAGTGGGTATTAAAGGGGGTGTTGTGCAAATTTGACCTCAACAAGTGGTATTTTTTATGATTCCATACCACATGAAGGCAGCATCAGTGCTCCATCTTTAGGACAATCATAAACCTCAGGACTCTGACAATGAAGCATCATCTGAACATTTACGTGGTCAGCAGCAAGCTTTTGCTAAACCTATAGATCCAGCTGACTGGCCAGCAGTTCAATGCTTTATTATTGACGAACGCTGTGTAGGCAAAGGGCCGTTTTAGATTAGTTCTGATTTTACTTGGTAGAAGATGGTAGAAGCTTTCATCATCTCTATTTTCGAAGAACTCTATTCAATGGGAAAGCGATAAAGTGGACTTAGCTTATCTACTCTAAAAAATAAAACACACACACACAGTGTGTGTCAGAGGGACTGACAGACTGGAAAACCCTAGGTGCACTTTTGAAATGTCAAGAAAGCACACATCACACATGACAACCTGGAAAGATTTAGAGCTGCGTTTGCAAACAAGACAGACAATAGACCAAGCTAAAAGGACAGTATTGGAGACTGAAAAGAGGTGCCGGAGACATGTCCTGACTCGCTTATCACCATCATTCAATCCCGAGCTGAGAGGTTCATCAAACACACCAGCAAAATAATTGGATTTTTTAAAAGAGGTGGAGCTGCTTGCTGAATTTGATCCTGTCATGAAGCAACACATTGAGTGTGTTAAGAGTGGCCAGTGCCAGTTATATTGGAAATATTATCCATAACAAACTCACTGCCTCAATCAGTGGAAAAATGCAGGACTCAATGGTGATAGAGATCACACAGTCCACATATTATTATTTTATATTTTTTTACTGTACTCCGATGTAATCACCAGGAGCAGATGTCAGTCATCATAAGAACTGTCAAAATGGACAAAGCATCAGAAATCAAGGAACATTTTATGGGATTTTTTGTTTCTGAGACATCTTTAATAACAAACAGATGGAGCTGAATGCTTCCTTTTATGATAGCAGATGACACTCGTGTTTAATTTTATCATCTTCATCACAGTTTGATAAACCAGAAGGCCCCAAACAGCATTTTACCCCCACAAAGCTAGAAACGCCTCCCCTCGCATCAGTACCGAAGCTGCAACTTTATGATTTTCTGCGGTAACCACCCACCTCAGCTGTCCACAACACGAAGAACGTTACGTAAGCCCGATGTGTTGGAAGTGTCTTCAATCACATCTGTAAGAAGAAAATTACGTCATTTTTTTCTCAGGAGCAAATATTCTCGGTTAAATGTGAAGCATGTAACAAGGTGAATCTTCTGTTGTATGATAATTCAGAGTTTCAGGCCTGTAGGCCTGTAGAGTATGAGCTCAGACTCTCAGTGGAGGCTTTCTATTGTGTTTTGGGCCTCAGCGTCTGACTCTTACCTGAGATTATGCCCCTCCATTAGTTAATCACCCTCATGCTAAACCTCCTAAGCCAGCAGCTCAAACAATAGGAAGCATCTCACAAAATCAATCAGCATTTTACAGCAGAGCCCAGAGGCATCATCGCGCTGAGCATCGTATTATTCACATGACCCATAAATTGGTTGTCTCTGCAGTGACATCTGCTGAGTTTTATCTCTTGGAATGAAATCTGCCATCCACATGGCGTGCATTTTAAATAAATTGCTTAAACACCCCCCCACACTCCCCCGACGGTGTGATCACTTTATTGTCACTAAAAGCGCTTTGCTGCTTTGATGTCTGAGGCTGTAACATTCAGCAGGTAGTAAATATACGAGCATGGAGGGAAACTGTTGCATAGTTCTGGATAAGGGATTCTGCTCTTTCTAGATAACGCTTCTGTGTCACTCACCTGCGCTTGACCCGTTGCTCAATTTACTCAGAATACAAAGCAGTGGGTCACTTTAACCCTGCCAAAAAAAACCGAAAGGACAAAAACATCAGAGTAAACGTTAGCTCATCGTATTTGCCAGTGATTCTTGGAAGTTTATCCAATTTCATAACATTTATCAAAGCCTGCTTGATCTTTTGTTTACTTTTGTTACCAGAAAGCAGATATCTCTTACTTCTGCAGAAGCGTGACATAATTGCTAAATAAATCCAGTTATAAGAAAAAGAAATTATGCTGAGAACTGGTGCCTGCAAGCTTGGCTTGATTCCTCCTCTCCTCAGTGAGAGAGAAGACACAGGAGTGTTAACTATCTTCTGTGGGGCAATTCGTAGTCTCCCTATAGAGATGCTGGTGAGGAATTCAGGGAATGTGACTTCTCAACAGAGATCAAAAGGGTTGAACATTAACTGCACTGAACTCTTCAGCCCTCCAGTGCTGCTCCCAGGAACTGTCTGTGAGGTTCAAGGGTCCCACAGGAACCCTGCTGAATCTTCAGTGTCAATAACGGGAACGCCACATGGCGCATTACACGTGAAGCTGCCGCTCATCCCGTTTATTTCCCTGCCAACCCGCATCATGCACTCACACATATACAGAGAAATGTACATGTCTGAGGCAGTGAAAGTGTAAAACATGCAGAAATGATCAAAAGAATAAACATGACAATGGGATATGTGATCATTTAGCCATCCTGGTTAAACTTAACCTCGTCTGTTTTGCAACATGTGTTTTGCAAGAGTTGCCATGTCTTACCTAACCCGAGGGGACAGCCATTCTTCAGGTGAGATTTCAACACCTGCAGCATTAAAGCCTGCAGATGTTTGTCTTTGCTGGACACTTTGAGTAAACCCGAGTGGATGCCTCTCATATCAAGGAGCTGTCAGAGCGGCCTGCAAATGAGTGGGCATAAAGATTAATGACCCAGATTAACGACAATAAATAAGTGGTCTTTGCACTGAGATTACTCTGGTTCCTCTGATCTTGTTTTAGATGTAGCAAGGCCAAATTCAATTCAGGTTTGCTGAATTAGCTTTGTCTCAGGCCACATGAGGAAAAGATCATGGGAAGAACAGACAACATTTCACCTATAAAAAAAAGGTATACACAGTTATATTGGAGGGGGTAACGTCAAACATCTATGGTACATACGGTGTCTTTTTCCAGAGTCCTTGGCAACATTATAGATATTCTAGTAAGCAGCTACTACTGAACAGGACTTGGTTGGTTGCCATGTTTTGACAGTGAGGGATGAGGACGTCCATGCAGCAGCTGTGGGTCTCTGTCACAGGGCAGGAATGGTCGGCAAGACGGGGTGGAGAGGCCTTCTCTTGTAAAAGGTTCAACCAGCTTCCTGCTGGGGGGCTTGGACAGATTTATGACCCAGCAAATGATATGTAAAAGCAGAATGGTTCGGAGTGCCGGAAGCCTGGGTGTGGACCAATCTCCATATCTGCTATGCTTGAACTTAGGTCAAAGGTTTATGATAGCCACTCAAACACAGCAACTTTGGTGTTTTTAAGTCATTTTGCTACAACTTTGGAAGCATTCTCAGGTTATTGTTGACCTGGTAGATTAATGTTCTTTAACTTCCAGATATAATTGTCCCTGTTTATAATGAGCCTTTATTTGTGGAAAGCACTTTAGCAGAAAGGTGACTGTGCAGCATGACACCACCAAGCTTCCATCTTGGGGGAGCTTTAAAGCACTTACCCTTCTCCTAACATTTTAGTGTTTACAGGAGCTACTTCTTAATCAGAGCAACAGATATTTTCTGAAACAATCTTTGTTCCTTTTTGCAATTTAAAAAGGTAGTTTTCATGGCAGTGCACAAATAAAACAGAGATGATTGTTGATATAAATTATCTTAATCATCTTCTGTCCATGTTTTTTTTTTAAAGAAATATGAGTAAAATTTCAGTTTGACACACAGTATTAGCTTTTTCCTTTGAAGTCACAAGACGTGACTCAAATTATGATCTAGTTTCTTGGTTCTATTTTAGCTAATCAATTCAGAAAACACCAGCGATAATCTATCTCACACTTACGAGAACAAGTCAGCTTTATAAACATAGCAAAACTGTTTTTAACCTCTATATCAGTATAATCCTATTATAGTTATAATAACAAGTGATTTAATTGCATTTCATTTTATGGAATGAACATAATAATATTAAGACTGCTTCCTGTCATGTTCATTAGATCAAATTCAATTTGCGTTAGATGATACAAATTAGCTGAGAGAGGACTTGCTGCCTGTTTTCTTATTCAACAATCACATTGACGTATAGAGTTATGGAGTTATACCTTCCAACATTGTCATTAGTTTGTGCTCCTCAGACTCTGAAGGGGAATTATGCTGTTCATAAAGCATTATGTGTTTGTGAGATGAAGAGTCATTTTAATCACTGACCTGAGATTAACTGGGTAGAAACATCCACTTTTTTAAATCTGAAAACTTTTTGATCCTTTAACAAAATCTGGGGAAAAAACTATTTATTTTTTCTGTATATTTACTATTTATTTCCATGTAATAGGTAAAAATTATTATAACATACTCTTGTGCTTTCTGGTGTTCACCAGGATGCAGGAGACCAGTATCATATGGTGAACAATAGGGTTTAAAGTTTCTGCCATAAAGTGATGCTAAATGTCTCAGAGCCTGTATATATCACTTATGATACGTTAGGCCTTACGGGGATGACATCATAATTCTTGCTTTCAGGTATTTGTCTGAATATCTCATTTAGTTTTTTCTTGTTTTGTTTCTTTTTGGTTATATATTTTCTTTCTTAGATAATTTTTTTGGTGTCTAATATGAAGTTTTCATTGTTGTTTCACAGCTGTAGTTTTATTTCCGGGCTGAATATCTTTGTGTGCGTGTGTGTGTGCGTGTGTGTGTGTGTGTGGGTGTGTGTGTGTGTGTGTGTGTGTGTGTAAATTTGTGCAGATGTTTTGTGCAGCTGAAACATTTCTGTATTTATGTTTGTTGTCTTTATCGCTGAGTCTTGCTTAGTTTTGCATCTATATCTTGTTTAGTCTCTCCAGTAGCTTTGTGTAGTTTTTGTAGTTGATTGATTTCTTTGTTGTTTGTTTGTTTGGTTATTTGTGGTTGTTTGTATGTGTTTATTGATGAGATCATCTTAAATTGATGACAGATTGACTCTACCAGTCTACATTCTTGCTTTTTGTTTCTTTATTGTGCTGTGTTTTAGGACAATGTGGTCATTTTCCTTCCTTTTGTTGTTGTAAATCTGAATATTTCTTTTGATATTTTAAAATATTTGCTTTGGCATTCCAACAACAAATGTGCACTGTCATTTTTTCCTGTTAAACTAATCCCAATAAAAGGGTTTCCCAAATGACCTTGATGGGTCAAGGCTTTGGACAGCACAGGTCAGGACTCAGCTGGAGTGACCTTAAAAACCCTGAGGCTTTGAGCTATTCCTGTCCAAAGTTTGAAATGAAATGCATACTTGTGTGGACGCCAAAGATACAGAGAGCCCTTCATGTACACTTCATCCCCGTGTCTCCTCCTCTGTGAGCCAACACAGCCATCCATTCACTGTCCGTCACACTACAGCACATGATCCTCACACCACAGCCATCCCAATCAGCCTATTTATGAAAGTGGTGGCATATTAAAAGATATTTTGTCTTGCGGCTGTGACTGAGCACAAAGACGATAATTGATTTATTCATTTTGAATAATAAAAGCTTCTTCATGAGGTCAAGGGCGTTAGTCGCCTGAAGCCATCAGCGTGGACGAGATCTTTTACTATGTGTTGAATCATCAGAAGACATTTTCCTGCTACTACGTGCATCTGATCATTTGATATCACCGTATTTTTTTGGACTATGGTGTAGGCTGTATCAGTCAAAAAACAAGTCATGAAGAGGATAAAACCATTTATAAGTTGCATTTGTTCAGAATAAAATCTTCGGCAACGACCAGCATGTTGAGACAGGTTAAGTAACTGTGCCATTGACAAACTTCTTTAGGCAGCACGTTGTTCTCTCTAGTGACGCGCAGGTTTTTTTCCAACACACGATCTGCTGTTAAATACATGCTAAATATCCAAGTAAGGGCTGCTTTTATTTAGCCTGGAAAAATGTGCTTGAGAACAGAGTAAAACTGGCAATTTGCAACAAGATAGTCGGTTCACGCTTTGCACTGGTGTATTTAAAGACCCCATCACACATCACAAGTTCAGGCCATCTTGCCTTCAGCCTGTGATGACCTTTCTTTGTTTTCTTCATTGCAGAAAGACCAACCTCTGCTTTCCATTAGTCTCATACTAGTTTCTCACACCATCCAAACATTCTTTCTGCTGCTTAATTGCTGTTTTTGGCTGCATATTGTGTAAGTTTTTTTTGGTACTGGCACTTTCTCGCACCTGTAAATATATATATATTGAGAGTTAATAAATTGCATCTGACTTTAAGTCACAGGAAAAGCCAAACAATTAAAAAAAAGTGTGACTTGTAGTCTGGAAAATACGGTAATGGGAGGACAAGTGAATCAATTTCAGTGTACAGTTGAAAACTGTCTCTTTTCGGAGACTAAACATTTGTGGATGCATATGATTCTCCATAATTATACTCACCCTAAGCAACAGGAGCCATGTCAGATGGGGAGATGCCTAAACTCCACTGTGGTAAAATTACAAAGTTTCAACTAGTTATGGGTTTACATATCCCAGAATGCATATGTGGACAGACCAGCTACCTCTCTGTGTCATCATTGTTTCCGCTGAGACTCCACATGTCCAGGGAGTGCCCCTTATTTAGTTAAAATCGATATTTAAATACTACTACGCACATAATGAGATCAGGAAATCCTCTAATATGATGCTAGAGTGGACCCCAAGCTGTGACTGTCATTAGTTATCAACAGCATCTTTGTCACTTTCATGCAGCCTGAATCAGCCTACTTAGACAAGAAGTGAGTGATCAGCAAATTACTGGAGATAAACGTGCGACCTGAAAACTCCACACGCCCTCATGACCTAGATAATATTTTGGCTCTGAAGCCACAAAAATGGACTTGAAAGATCATACTAAGAAACATACTTTCAACCATTTACATACATAAAACTTAATTCACACACAAACTGTCTGCGATTGATAAAAACTATGTAACCTGAATAAAGAGATTGCTGTATAATATAATAAGCTATAAACAGATGTAAGTGCTTTATATGTTTCGGCAAACATAAACTTTCTGTGAACATTCACACCGCGACCCCGCTCTGGGAACAAGCGGAAGAAAATGGATGGATGGATGGATGAACATTCACAAGTTGAACTTGACAGTGTAGACAAATACATAAAAATAAGGTTTTACTAACAAATACAATCGTATTTTACTCACAACAATGTTTGGTTTTAGTAACAACTGAACTGTGAGAAGCTTTACAAAGCCACACAAATAGATTGGAAGTGCCGCAAAGTGCTTTTCATACAGGAATGCAACAAAATGTAGATGCAATCATAGGACGTGTACAGGAAATGACAAAGAGAATAAAAGAATTAACAATAAGGAATAAGAATTCAATATAAATAAAAGAAAAGTGTACATGTAAAACATGGCAGAAGAGGAAAAAAGAGATTAAGAAGGATGTAGAGATGGGGACTCTTTTTACAGACAACTCTACAAACCTTTGTCTCACCAGTCTGTTCACGTTATAAGTTTCATTCAGTTACTGGATACCTTTATGTTAATAACCTGCATCCAACTCCAAATATAGCAAAAAGGGGGGGATTATTCTTCAAGCAAGGTTTGAAACCAAAGTTCTTTTAGAAGACACATTTTCTCACAAAAACATGTTTCATTAACCTTCACATACTGCCCTGTAGGTGTGTAAGACATTCCAGCAGCTGCAAATATCCCTTCTTGCTGTCATGAAGCGTCAGTAAACGTTCATAATGAAGATCTGATCAGTGTTGTGCTTTCTCTTTTTTGCCCTTTGGGATTTTTACTCTGACAACCTGCCACTCCCGTCTTTCCCACACTCTGTCAAACCCACTGTTATAAAACCACTTCTCTGGACCAGGAAGGGTTCTGGTCTTCCTGTTTTCCTCTTCTCCAACCAGTCCCTGTTGTTGTCATTTTCCTATCAGTCCCCTACATTCTCCAGTTAGCATGAAGACATTTTACCACCTTCTCAAAGCTTTTGACCAGCTTATCACTGCGGTTTCTGTTAGTTTGTTTGGATCATCTTTCATGACATCTACCAGCTTGATGCAATGTCTATTCTTACTGAAATAAATCATTCTGACTCAATCTGGATTAAATTACGCTACGATAATGACCTGAAAACACTGCGGCTACATCACTGCTATCATGATAAACTACTGGATTAAGACTCGGTTACAAAATTATAGATTTGCCATAATAAGGAGGTTTTGGGCTAAACCAAACAGCTGGATGAGATAGATATTAAACACAAATGTATAATTAGGAGAACAGAAACCCTGGCTACAGCTAAAATACATACATACTGACACACTGAACATACTGAATGAATGTAAAGGGATTGCAACAGTTTGAGCTTCCTACAGTAATGTATTCTTATCTGACCTAACAGGACTACTGCTGCAGAATTATATGGAAAATGTCATGAGAAACATCAGGGTGCCCATTCTAACATGACTGCAAGTAGAATTACATAAATAGTCGAGTCAAACTGGTTCTAATTCTATCCAGTTCACAATTTTGCTGTATAATTCATCCACCATCCTTGCCCCAGTATTTATGCACTCTAAACATTTATATTCAGATACATCTAAAATTACCTGCAGGTATGTGTAAGTGTACTTTGAATTTGCAGCCCAAACGCTGTCTTTAAATGACTCAATGACCAAAGCAGCATCTGAGAATGCTTAAACATCTACAAGTTGACACGTTTTGCCATCTCAAAAACAAATAGAAAAAAGTGAAATAAAGTTATATTGGAAATGCCATTGTTTTACATAAAGCACAAAAAGATCTCTTTCTGGCGCATGTGAGTGACACCTTTGTTCATTTTAAACCTGTTGAGAGCATAAAACCAGAAATAATCAGACCTTTGAACACATTATCTATTTGCGTTATTCTGGTTTGAGAGATTCACGTTCGCATACAGTAACATGTTTATATTCATTTTTTAAATCAGACTTTTGTGTGACTAAAACAAGAACTGAACTTTTTCAGCATCGTGCAAATGTGACACATTTAGTTACAACCAGGTGGAAATGGTGCAACATTGAGACAGGCTTGATAGAAAGTTCTTCTATAGCAAATGACCTATAAATAACTATTAGTTATCCATAACCTAGACACTATGGGATCTATGGAAACAGCAATATGATTTCCAACATTTTATTAACTGTTATTGTGAACCAGTGAGTTCAGGGCTACTACTGTAAGCAAGAAGACCCAGAACAACTGATGTGTTTGGCTTTAGTAAAGTGAAACCAAACAATACTTTTATGCAGTAATGATGGAGATGCAGAATGTCACCTGCAGCTCAATAAGACTCAAATATTACTTGCTAAATATTTTTTACATAAAAGCAATGCTGAGTTTAAAAACCAACACGTTATCCAATTCAAGGATCGATGTAAAACTCACGAACTGCGATAGTTAAAACAATTGACCGGTGATGTAAATAGGCTGTCTACTTCTTTAAATACCAGATCAGAGGCTTTAAATTATAACAGGTCATGTTTACATTGACCAACCAACCCAAATGCACAAATGAACACCACAAAGCTAAACACGATAGTGCTTGCTTGTCTCTGAAGTCAGTCCTCTACAAATAAACTTCAAAAAGCAGGCTCATTAATTATTCTTATTTGGAAGGCAGTCCACTCCATATTTGCAATTCTGATGACCAACGCTTCAACTCCATGTGAAGACAGTAGATGCAAGATGGCACCGGGGGATTTGCTGATGCAGGAAATGCTGACAACCTCCTGAAGCAGCCAAGAGGGAGTTCATAAAAAAAAATCCATCCCCTTAATTATTCCCACACAAATTGGCTCAATGTGTTTTAAAAATGCACGTTTCATGCATCGAATTTATTTGGAATAATGCTTTTTATTAACCTCTGACTCAGCGTGGCAGTGTTAATTAGCTCATGCAGAAGGTTTAAGAGCTGCAGTGGATCTATCTAACATGAACCTGTAACTGAAGCAAGTAGGAAACTGCTGCTTTATTTTTGGTCTGTGCTTCAAAGAAAACAGGCTACATTCTGTGAAGACAAGACAACAACCATTCCTGGAAGTGTCAGTGAGGTGATAAACATACAAGGACGGAGGTAAAAGTAAAAGCACATGCAGAACACGGCCTCTGCTCAAGATATGATATTTAAAGTTGCAGTAAAGTGGTTTACCACATTAAAAAGAGCAAATGCAGGCCCACTTTCTTATGAAGAAAATGATGCAATTTCCTATACTCTTGTGCAATTCAAATGTTAAACTAGTGTATGTCAAATGACACTCAGCAAAACAAATAAACTGCAGTTGGTGAGAATAAGATGTTTAAAATGTCATTAAAAATAATAATTAAAAAAACAAGTGAATGCTGGTTTACTTTTTTTGCATCAGTTTATAAAGCTGCTGTCACAAAGCAGTGAATATGTTAGTTTGCTTAATCCAACATTCGCACAACCTTAGCAACTGATCCCAGGCAGAGACCCTGAACAGGAGGGGGCAAGGAGCAATGGTGACACCCACTAACACAAACCCAGCAGGTAAACAGAGAGGCAGTATGTTAGACTATCCCTCACAACAAGCTGCACTCCAAACAAAAAAATTTCAGGACAGTAAAATTATCCACCGCCTGCAACCCGATCCATCTGCCTTTCCCCTTTCTCATGGCCCTGTCTAACTTTGAGCATCTGTGTAAACGCTAAGGTAATTCACTTGTCAACTCCCTGCTGTGAGTGTGGAAAGAGCAGAAGATGAGTAAACCACTTCCGTTCCTGATCAGCTGTGATTGCCTGTGATGTTACTTCTTGTTCATAAAAATAAATAAATAAAAAAATTGTGGCATTTGTGGTGATACCAGGTGACACGAAGTGAGGGTGAGCGTGAGCGGTGTTGTCTTTCGGTGGTGGCTGACTGGGAACCTGTCCAGGGTGTACCCTACCTCTTGGTTGCATGCTGGGATAGGCTCCAGCTATCCTGAACTGGACGAAGCAGTACAGAAAATGAATGAATAAGCAGGCGACACATAAATGTAAGTTTTGTAGCTTGCACACACAGCACAGCCTGAATTCCAAATGACACATTATAAATAAAAAAACACTTCTTTTCACAGCTACAACATATGCATAAAGAGAGCAGCCACTTCCCCTAACCATGACTCAGAGTGAAGATGCTGAACAAAATAGATTAAGCAAACTGAATTTTTCAATACCTAAATGGCTAAACATTTTCCACAGTCATCAACGGCATTTTTGCTTTCTCTGGAATAAAAAGAGAAAGTCTACTGAGTTTTATTTATACTGAGCAATGAGGGCAGTTCAATACAGGTAGGTAACAATGTGTTAGTTTTTAAAAACATATATAAAAATGTCAATAAAAACACAATTATGATCAACAAAATAGTAACTTCAATAATTCACAGACAAGATTGGTTTGATTTACCTTGAAATACTGACTTAGTTGCAAACTAAACTCCTATACAAACTCTATAGCTAAATCATTCTGCTGTTATATAAAAATATCTTGTGTGATTGTTTCACTGGTACACAAAACAAGTCAATGGTGTCATTTCTCATTGCATTGCAATTTAATGATACAGTTTAAAAGATGCATGTTGGTTCATGGAGATGTTTCTAATAATTTCATGATAAAGAATCAAAAGTTGCGCACTCATAAGGCAGTTGATGATGTTTCTACATTCAAAGCTAAAATCCTGCACTTCACAGTTCTCCTTAACCTCTTTATTCCATGATTATTTACTAAACTGATTCTCACAGTTGTGACTAAAAGTCCAGTGTCGTCATGGTTGGACTTAATCTAAATGGTTTCGATGTTCTGAACGTTTGGAGATCATATACAGTTGCTTCGTTATGATCGGCTTCAAGACTGAATAAATTCTTCCCATGTCCATTTTCCAACTTGTCACCATATTTGGTCAAATTTAACAAGGTGGGTTTTGCATAAACTTTCTAACAAGCAAAATAATAGCAGCAGTTTTATGCTTCTGCTGTGGTTGTTGCTAGACCAGAGAACAGGCTGTACATGAAGAAAAGCAACTTCAACAAGTTAGTACAAGAGAAAAGAGATAAAAACACTGGTGAGCCTGATAACATAAGAAGTCCAGGATATTCACTGAAGACAGCAACATGACGAAAACAAGATACTTTCCATGTTGAAGAAATTAAAGAATGCTTTTCAACCAGTGAGTTTTCCATTTCAGTTTTCATAATCTGATAGACAAAAACAGAAGAACTGGAGTTTACAGGGATGTACTGTATGCTGCCTAAATCTACAAAGCTGATTGGATTGTGATTCAGTGTGTAAAATGTCTGGCAATGCATCACACTGGAGGAAACCCATTCTCTCATGATGTCCTTGGGTTATGGATTTTGAGCAGTCAAAAAATCATTTATAAGAAATAAAATAACGCTTTCATCCAAGTCCTTGAGAAAGAAGGTTCGGATACTCACAAGTATTTTTGGAAACAAGAATAAAAACACAACATCAACAAGCCCAGTTTATTAAAACATCTTGATCCACTATTTTTCCCCAACAATCAATCTCATAATGGTGTCCTGTCCTGGAACATGTGGGCAAAGACCATGTGCTGGAGGCAGGCATGTTTTCTTGCTCACCAAGTCAAGGTTTCATCTATGTCTGATCCAAAACTGGCCACGGTGGTTTGGCTCATGCGTTGGAGTGCAGCTTTCCCCATAATACACTCAGACACTTCAGTTCTGTCACGTAGAACAAATGTCAAAGTACGTTTATGTGCAATCAGTTAAAAAAAGACCTCTTCGTAAGGTTAGCACCAATGTTATCTTGGAAGCATTCCCTGTAAACTTTGCAAAGAAAGCCACTGTAAAGAAAAAGCACAAATCGGTGCATTAACATGGAGTACTGGTACGATCTAAACCCCAATCAGAAAAAAATGGATCATGTAAATGACCATGACCAGATCAGCTGGATAAATAACCACATATACACTCAGCCTGATGTTTTCTGTGGTGTATGTTGTGTCTGCACACGTGTGAAGCATGCAGGGGTTTGGTGGCGTGATGAGTTCATGGCAAAACTTTCAAAATGGTGGCAACACAACAGGACGGAGCTGGCTGATACTATGATTTGTTTTGATGGGCATTTTGATGGTCTTCCTCTCTTCTTCATCTTCTTTTGCATTTGTACAGATTGTAAAAGTCTGAAATGTGACATTTTTAGCGAATCTTTCCAAAATGTACGAACACAAATGAACATTTTACATCCATGTAAACTGGAATCTGATCAGAATGATCTCAATGACATTTAATATTTGTCCTAAACTGGGAGGTTGTTTGCTAAAAACCCAGGTTGTCCTCTCTGGACATGAGCAATACAGCTGGAGTCAGTAAAAATCTTCACCTTGGATGGTGTTGTTCAAATTCAGTTCAATGTCAGTACTTAAAACGGTTCATCATTAACTAACCATAACCATTACTAACCAAGGCACCTGACAACAAAGTAGAGGTGAAAAGTCCTTGGATAATACCTTGTTAGGAGACTCTGAATCTCTAACATGAAATCCAAAGTGTAACACATCCCTCTGCTTCCTCCTGTTACTGTAACATTTATGAATATGTTAAATTTGGGCACTATTTATTAAAAAGCATGGTAATTTTGCCATTTTAAAAAAAGTTAGATTATTATTGTTATTATTATTTTGCACAGTGGTGTAATGTAGGATTCACACATTGTGGAGTGAGACTGCTTTGGGTTTTGATGGTGTTTATAGATCAATGCAAACAGATACTTTGGTTAATGACAGACGACAGGAATCTAAACAGTGCTGGAAAGAGAGCTGGAAGATTGCTGGACTGGTTGGGACACCCTGAAGAATCTGGATCTGAATGCAGAAAAGTTTTTGGCTTGTTGGAGAGAAAATTTGAAGGTTTAGTTCAGTGAGTAAGATGAGTGGATGACATCTTGATGCAGAGGAAGAGAGAGAAAATGTTAAAAAAAAAAAACTTTATACAGATTCATAACATAGCTTTCACCCAAACTTTTCAATAACATGATCTGCGTTTGAATTATATTCTTTAAAACCAACTTAAGTTTAAATGTCCGTGTTTAATCAGTCTGCAGCATTAACCCTATTCATTCATCCTCTGTGTTTGTGTCTGCCTTTAAATCATAACGAACAGTGCAGCCACTTGCATTAAAACTAAAGCGAGTGTTTGAGAGATGAATTCCCATCACCACTCCTTCGTACTACCACAGTGAAATGCAAACTAAGTGAAACCTCAGAAGGTATGGTTGTGACATAGTTTATGTTTCAATTTCCACGAACAAGCAGGGGGCACTAACTGAGCCTTTTGATGAAGCACGGCTTAGGTATATGCAAAGCGACAGCTCTGCATATTGTGGCTTGTTCAGCAGCGTAGACTACTGGCAGCATTAACATCACTTTCAGTTGTATGGTCATCGTTTGTGACTTTGAGCCAGGCTTTTGATTAAAGACTGCTGTTTAACTCTAAGATGCAACTTTATAGCCTTTTACTGTGCCTTATGAGACGGTGTTATTTTAAGAAATTATTTTAACCCAAACAATGTGAAGGTTTTAGATGAAATAAAAAGTACTTTGCAGGGTACAGGGACAGATGCAACATGATTCCTGGAAAGTGCTTTACCATGTGTGGGCGGAAAGATCACTTGGACAGGAGCAAGCAGAAGCCTGTGCTGGTGTTTGCCTGTGGAGAGGGCATGCTTATGCACACACTCCTGCCAAGTTGCATGCCGCTCACAAATGTCTGACTGTTACAGTGGGCCTGGGAACGTAGACTTAACAGCTCACCTGCAACAAGTCTGGACACTTTTTAATCTACAGAGTCTCCGCTTTGGGGGGTTGTTGTAGAAAAAAATCACAACTGAAAAAAGGAAAGAAAAACTAGATACATGAGACAGAATGCAGCGAGGAAGTGGAATAACATTATCTGATGGAGAGTTAATAAGATGCAGTCACTCACAAAAATAAAGCCACACGTGACACATGTGCACATGAGTGTAGTGGGCCAGATCCTTTACATAAAGGGATTAAATGGCTGGCGTTCTGAGCGATAGTTTTAATTGAAGATTTGCTGATCAAGACACGCTAAAGCTTAAACGGGCTTTCTATTTTTATTTTGACACAGACCCTACGTAGTAAAAATACTTAGCTATAACATCATAGCAACATATATATAGCTGATTTAGTTACATTTAAAATGAATAAATCTCATCTTTGCAGATACATTTAAGAAAAAATATTGATGCGCACTCAGATTTACTCTGAATCAAAAGCCAAGAAAGGACAGGTGCATTGCGTTTTTTAGTTTACATGAAAATGGAAACATGCAATAAAAAAAGCAAAACAAAAACAAACAGCATTTGTGAGTAATCATGTAAAAGAGGCGGTAAAGTGAACGCAGTGCTTAGTGTTGCTCTGTGCAGTTAGCTGTCGGGTATCATATGTCGTGGGTGGGTTCACAGAGGACAAATTTGTGAATGAAGCTCCTTCCATTTATGGTGCTGCATGAGTTGTCAGGAAAAGAGGAACGTAACTTGAGACAAGGGTTTCCTCTCTTCAGTTTCAGCTGTCATTTACTCTCACCAGCGAATTATAAAAACCGCTGCTGCTGGAACATACAGCACAATAAACCTGTTTATGATGAAATAAGGAACTCATTTGAATAAATAAATGTTTAATTACATACATGCCAAACATGTTCTTCAGTTAAAATGTTGCCTGCAGTCACAGCTTTTTAGAAGCAGCGTTTCATGCACACTGCCCATAACGTTGTTGGTTTCTGTTCTGTGTGAGTCATTTGGTTGCTTCTCTGCTTTAAAAGAGATCTGGAAACTTAAAATGTAGATTTGTTAAAGGTACTTTTACTTTCTGCGAGGTAGTGGGATGCTGTTAGAACTGATAATGACTGTATCATGAGTAATTAAAAAACTGGAGGCTATGCATCATCAGTGAATGAGTCACAGCTTCAGGTAGTTTGTGCTTGTCATTGTTCAACATTAGAGACTTAAGTTATCGTCACTTGAGTCAGAAGGCAACTTTTTCTCTTGCAGTAAACTCAAACCTAACTCTGAAAACCCCAATAAGTACTACTATTGAAATGTTGGTGGGAAGGTGATTCTCAGAAGAACCCAAACAAAGAAAAGAAAGTTAGAAAAATGTCCAGTTACATTGGATTTCTTTCAAACTAAAGGCTGAAGCAGGGTGTTGAGAAGAACCAGGCTTAGGTTGCAGGATGCTGCAGAGCAGTGATGTCACTGTGATGGCAGAGTGAGCTGCCACACACACACACACACAGGTCTGGTAACTTTTTGTTTAAAATCGACATTTTGGAAAACACATTAATACATACATCATAGTTAATATCTTTGGGTGCACAAATTTAGTTAACTTACTTTTGTCACCTTGTTAATTTGGTTTGCTTTACATGAACATACTTTCCTTTTGAGTTCCTGTGAGGTGAAGGTCCAGCCTACAGACGAAAAGAGTCCCAGCTGCTCAAATAAGGCTGAGGCTTAATTGGGCTGTTTCAGTTTTGTTAGGAGGGAGGTGTAGATGTGTTTAGCTTTTTCTCTTTTGTTTGGTTGTTTTTTTGCTTTGTTATATTTTTAAATATGTTTAATTATATTCTTAATCAGGTTACTTTTGAACATTGTACTGATTAGTTAAGTTTATGTTGTAGTTTGTGTAAATGTATTGTAATGTCTCCCTTGTGTGTCAGTTTGTTGGGTCAGTTAGTGCTTTAGTTTCCTATTTAACTGCTTATTTTGAAGTTTGTTTTGTTGACCTCTTTTATGGGCCCTAAAGTTATGTTATCTCAATTTTGTTTGTTACTTTGGTTGAAATAAACCTAATTTGATATTTTTTTCTAAAAAACTCCATGTGCTCTTCTGGTTTTTCAGCTCAGCCCCACACACTCACCAAAGCAGGTAAGTAGTTGAGCCAGGGTCCAGAGCCGGCACAGCGACGGACGGGTAGCATTAAGTCAGATGACAAGGAGACCTGAGAGCGAGCTGCGAGCTGATAACAGGCTTGCTAACAATCAGACTGGGTTTGCAGAAAATGAGCCAAGGAACTGGTGTTGAGACTTCTGCTTATGAAGAGACTGACATGTGTAAATGGTTTGTTAGTGGCTCATTGCTGTGGACAGAGAAGGTGAAGAAGAAAGAAGAAATATGACTAATGAGCAAAAAAGGCATGGGCCATGGAGCCAGAATGGAAACCATGACATGTTCAACCATGACAGGTGTTTGAAAAATGGATCAGCCAGCAAAGTTTACAATTTGATGATGGAGACAACTTTGGCTTACAGTATGATTAAACAGATGATTACATCATCTGAGATGATGTGAGCTTTGTAACATGGTCCATGAACCTTCTTCAAGCAGCCATCACAGGATGGATAAACTGTGCTCATAAAGGGATGTAAATGGTCAGCAACAATACTCAGAAAGGCTGTAACTACGCTCATTTACTACTGAGGGGCTCAAAGAATATGTCTCCCACACTGATTTACCACTGGTAGTCTACTTTTAGGTTGTTCATGTTAAATTCTTACGCTACCATCTGAATGTGGAGACTATCAAACCATCCATCCATCCATCTTCTACCGCTTAATCCCAGAGTGGGGTCGCAGGGGGGCTGGAGCCAATCCCAGCTGGGACTATCAAACCAAGCAATGACTTTATCCGATCTTCTGTTCAGCTTTGGAATCTGTCCCAAACCCACACACATGAGATACTTGAGAATAAAGAAGCTGTATTGTGCGAGAGAATAACACCTTACATAGACTTTCATCTTTCTAAATTAGCAGGCCTTTATCAAAGTAAAAAACAAATCAAATTAAAGGATTATTAGCTTATTAACTGCTGATAATAGCTGTTTAAGAAATTATTAAATAAATGAATTAGCTGCTGCCTCCTAAAATTTTCCAGAGATGTTACACTGCAAAACATTTGCTCCAGATTTGTCAGTCTATTTGTTCAACATATTTCTACCATTAGAACCAAACAAAGGATTCTTGCACTCATCTTGTCACCAGGTTGCGCTTGTCAGAGCTCAATCTTGACAGCAATTGGGAGAGGCCTAGTGTGTGACTGAATCAGTTTGAGACATCAGTACAGTGAATGTCATGGTGTAGCCCAGTTCCACGTCTTTTTTAGAGTTAAACAAGAGACAAGTTCAGTAAGATTCCTTTCAGGGAGGCAATCATCCCCACAGAGCTGCCATGTAATCTGCTGTCACCTGGAGGTCAGACTGTGGCTCACTATTTTAGTATAATCACAATCAGGTTGTTATTACAATCAGCATTTAATAATTCATTCACACAATTGGAAACCACTCCACAAGACAAACACATTGAACAAGTCATTTTATGTTTTCCTAATTACTTAAGTGATGGATTCTGCTTATATGGTTGCATGAAACTGCAAAGAAAAGAGATTTAACCTTTTTGCACCTGGAGCAGCTGCAGAAAAACATGTATATGCTCTTGGAAAAGGTGCAGGCTGTAACTTAAGCACTATTTATTAAGGACTAAGAAAAAAAAACCCTGCTGCCGCTTTAAAAGGAATGCTATGTGAACACCATCTGCCAGCGTTGGTTTGACGTAAATAAAAATGATGCACAAAATGCACTTTACATCATATCCTGTGCACTCTACAAATCCACCCCTCCAACACATTATCTCCAGCTATGAATTGTGAACATGAATATGTGAAAAGCAGCTCCAGGAAGACGTGCTCATGTGAAACGGCTAGACAGACACAGGCTGCATCGTAAATGCAGGTGGAAAGTCACACCTGATTTGAGCACGGCAGCTGCTAAGCAGCTTGTGGAGTGTGAATGAAACTGCATGCTTCTCACCTCCTGCTGTAAAAATGCAAACAATGCTGCTGGTGCTGTCAACCCAGAGTGAGGGATTTAGCAAGTGGACAGATAGTTGAATGGGAGCAAGCAGACCGCTGGCGCTGGTGAACAAACAAAGCAGTCACATCAAAAGATGGAGGACGTGAGCACCAATGATGAGGTCAGACTGTCGGACATTTCTCTGTGCTGAAACATCCTGGTTGATCATAATCACCATAAAAAACTTTTTAAAAAAGTTATGTTTAAAATGTCTTTTAAATCCCATTGAATAAATAACATGTTATTCTTTTTTAACTGAATAACTATAATACAGATCATGCTTTTTTCTGTTTTAAAGCCAGAAAGTTCACGATACATTTCTTCTTTTTTCCCATGATACTTTTTGTCATTCACTCCAACTTAACCCCCTTTCTGACATGGTTAAATAACACAAAAAGAGACATGTCAAGCAGGTTTACATTTAAACAGGTTTACTGGGCTGTAAAACATTGGAGAACATTGTAAACACAAGACAAGCCCCTTCTGTTACTCCTAAATGTCACTATGTTGCATGACAAATGGAGTACCTTTCAAAATACACTTTTTTTTTTACTCTGCAAGAGCATTTGACCTTTTTTTAAAATGTATGGTTTAGTTTTAGGCAGTAAAAAGATTATTTAAAACATCAGAGTTGGGTAAAACATTTGCCAATCGTGTGTTTATTTGATCAAATACACTGTATGATAAGTGGGCACAAGAAAGGGAAATCCAGTCATCCTTCATCAGCCAGCTTTGTTTTTAGTTTGCTGGGTGGGCATCCCCTGTTCATTCATTACCTGAGCTCCTGCAGCAAGACTGCGTGGGATTTAAAGAATGACAGCACATTTCTCTACCACAGGAAAAAGGGAGTGGGAGTTGACAGAGGTTTATTTTAATGAGCTTTGTGTTTGTTTAACCTCCTTTCTGCTCCTCCAGATCCAAATCCAGCTTTCAAATGAAATGTGAGCAAAAGAGAGAGCCAGACAGCTTGACCTGGCACACTTTGTGGCTGTGATGTCTCGTAGAAGTATTCTCAGAATAACTTCTCAGGGTGACTGAGAACCGAAGCAGAGAAGTTTGTTTACCAAGGAGAGTTAAAGAGTAGCTTTGAAAGAGGAGATTAAAGTGGACATTCAGTTTAATGATCAATGACTAACTTCTTTGCAAACTACATTTAAAGGTTTTCATTAGTAGGCCAAGCAGAGAGGAAGGATGTGAAGTGAAGTCCGTGATACGGTTGAATCTGCTCTGTAGGCAGACCTGGAGAATCATCTAGAAGTGCCAGACAGTCAAATAGGTCTCTTTCAAAACAATACTGTGTTAAAATGAGCAACTCAACAATTACCAGAAGTATACTAGCCTGTTTTTTTCTTTCAGACTGAGATAAGGGGAAATTAGTAGAGATATAACTCATTTTTGTACAGTAAATCTGAAAGTACAGCCTGGGTACATTTAGCTTAGCTTAGCCTCAAAAGCAGGAGGAAACAACCTGTGTTCATTCTTGGTTTACAGTTGGTTGACTAATAAGTTACTTTATATAACAGACAAACAGAACATGAATTGCTAAGGACTGTTAGTTTTGTTACTTCCAGCTAGCTAGGTAAAGGCTAAGTGCAAGAAATGTGCATCAGAGTGTAAATTACAACTTGTACCTTCAGTTTTTGTGGCTTATACTTTCAAATGCTCTTCCTGTAAATCATATGACATGTTAGACTATCAAGCTATGATGCCAGAACACGGGAGCAGTTCTGTTCACCTAGACCGGCTCAGAGGTGTACTAGTGGATGGTTAGCTTTAACCCACTCGCCAATATGGCCGAAAACATAAGTGGTGATTTCTACAGTTTATAAAATAACATCCCTTGAGACAGTTTAATATTTTTACCTGAATATGTAGGCCTACTTAGATTCTTCACTAACCATATGTTCATATGCAGCACTATTTTGTCCTTGCTTGCATTACATAATGAAGGACTCATGGAATAACAGTATTTTTGGATGTAACTGCTGTCCAAAAAATAAAAGAGAGAGAAATACAATATTCATTGTTGTTTTGTAAAAGAAATGCATTTCTTAAACTGTTGTGGCTACAGCCCCCAATAATTCCCTCAGGAATATGCTTTGAAATGATTTGTAGGTATGAGTGCAAAGATAACCTATAGGTCTCTAAAATGGACAATTTAGTGACTGTAGCCTAAATGATTATACCAAATCTAAAATGCTGATGATGATTCAGATAAAGAAAATGCCAACAAATGGCAGCTGTAAACACATTTTACTAGATGACTACCAGCAACGGTTCGAAAGTGAAAGCGAGAGTCGCTTTAATATAATAACGCATTGCTGAAAGGAAAAACTGCAGGCACAACTATCCCGAGTATGGTGAGGGGTTAATTATACAATATGTAAACTGACAGTTCCACTGTTTCACCGTCACTTTCATTTCAAAATATTTTTCACAGATATGTTTAAACATGTCTACAATTGCATAACTGTAGTGTTTCGAGGGTTCAGAGGGTGAGAAGATCAACCCGCTAATTGGTCTGTGGTACAGTAAGTTGGGCACAATACATTTACATATCATTTACAAATAAATGATAATGCTTTACAGTGTCAGAGTCAGCAGTTTTTTCCTCATTTTCTTTGTTTGTCCTGTCACCAAAAGTTCTTAAGTCTTTTCTGAACATTTGTCCTGGACTGTCAGACAGCAGAGGCAACAGCAATTGGTGTTATTATTTCAAGGTACTGTTATCCATTATGGCAAACTTTAAAGCAAGTTTGATTGGGTTTGTAAACCCAACTTTTTCAGGAACACCATCGCTCTTCCAGAATTATCCTCAAATAGCTTTCGCTGCTGTGTCCTGCAGGTTATTGTGCTGAATGCAGGTGACCAAATTCAAGTTTTCAATGTCAAGACCACATGAAAAAGTCCAGAAATCACCTTGCACAGAGATTGCAGAATTAACGTTCTAAGTTTCTGCCGCTGAAAGAAGATGTAAGTGATGCAGAACACTGAAAACTGGCTTCAGAGTAGACTTTGCACGCTTCGCGAATGTTAGGGAAAAAACACTCTGAAGACATCCTGGATTAAGAACTTTATTTAATCAAACATGCAGCTTTTTTTTAAACACTTAACAATTTGAAAGAAAAAAGTCATTCAATATGACAACAGTTATAATATAATTCCAGATTATACAAAATATCACAAAGAAATCATTAATAATTGTTAAGAACATCCAGCAAAATAACCAAAAGTGAAGTTGACTGAAAAGTCTTGCTGTCCCTTTAAGCAGAGCACCATGACAGTTGTAACATTAGGTACTTCCCAACCACAAAAGCACCACTGGGGCCCACTTAGGGTATGTCGTGTCCTTTCTGAAAAAGGGGGAAGTAGATTTTATGAAAAACCATACAGTGTTCTGGCTGTAAGAATATGTGTTAAATTAAGGCAGCAGTGAAACTGAATCCAGTACTGACTGCTTCAGCCTTTGTATCCTTCCCATTCACACCAGCATCTTGTCGTCTTAGTACAGCAGCTATGGGAATAGTCAGCCTGCGTGAGGGGTCTACAACAGCAGAACCTCCAGCTGCAACAGTCTGCAACACACAAAGAGGACACAAGGACATGTTAGAGTTCTGATATGACTGTAAGCGAATCAAATTTAGTTTCATAATGCAAGTTAGCAAAAAAAATATAAAGAAAAAACACCTTATGCAAAACAATGGCTCCTTTCAAAATGAGTTGAAGATAATTTATTGCACTTTTGCTATTGAATTCAGGTAAAGCTGAGGGGAAAAACCCAAATGAAAAGCCCAATTTGGATGTACCAGCTGAGTATGTCTGGGCCAAAAGATGATAAATATGATTCAAACAAAAAGACTGACTAGATGCACACATTTCCAGCAACTATAAAAACATGTCCCTTAAGTTTAGCAGAAGTAAACCTGACTGTCATCTCTTCCACTAGGTTTGGCTACATAATGAGTAAGTATATGTTATGCATTATGTTTTCAATGTGTGATTGCCTATGATCACCTACACTGTGAAATTAAAGTCACTTGTTGTGAAATTGAACTTTCTAAAGGTTTTCATTCAGTCCAGGGTTCCCATTGCATGTTTATGAGGCCCCAAACCAGAAAATACCCCTCATTTGTTGCTTTTTAGCGAGTATGTGCTTGAACAAGTTGCGATATATTTCCCTTTGTAATCTCAAAAAGGAAAATAATTGCTCCCTCCATTAGTGGATATGGCCACAGACCGCCCCTCCATCTGAAATTAGAGTGGGCACCAACAAAAGCCTCACCCTCTCCCTGAAAGGGGTGTGCAGTTGGCATGGACAGGCACGCTCATTAGCATTTAAAGATAAAGACACAGAAACAGCCCGTTCCCATCAGAGCTCAGTAGAGGAACCTTTAGAATGGCTGAAAAAAAGGTCCAAGGCTAAATTTTGCAAAATACTCTTTGAAAACAATTTTGTTGGATCCCTGACACCCGTATGAAAGTGATGAAAACTGTTTGATATGGGACCTTTAACTATATTTAGTGAAAACATTTGTTTAGGATCTGACTTCTGTAGGATGAGTAACAGTGCAATATGTATATTGTGCTCTGTAAAAGGGAACTAAAATCCACTGCAATATTCTCCTGTTGGCTTTCACGCTTGTTTAAGGTTCAAGACAGGTGTGTGCCAGTCATTTGTGTAGTAGCACCTGATTGGCTCAGAATGAGATTCTAGAGCCAGAGCTGATCCTATATTTCCAGAATCAGGCACCTAACTCCATTCTCAGTGTTGACAATGCTCTCCCCCATAGAGCCTGGATCTTCACAATACCTCCAGAACACCGGATAGGAGACGAGGAAGTGGTTTGGTGTGAGTCCAGACCTCTATATAACGGAATACTTGTGGCATCAGCTTGGTGGGTGCTGTTTGTGACCAACATGTGTGATGTGATGCCATCCCACAGCAAAATGCTACCAAGCAGGCGACCAGCATAAGAAGGTGCCAAGCTGTTGTGGCTGCATACAGATCTTCTACACACTACCGAGGTCCTGACGTTAAAGTGTTAAAGTAGCCAGCAATAAGTATTTTTTTTGTAAGTGCAACCAATTTGATCCATGAAACACTTAAACAAGAGCGGTTTCCTACAGGAGCGTATTTCTGGGGATTTAGCATATTATTGGGAGGCACTATGAACACAGTTAGCTGTGTTGATCATTCCACAGAGGCTCAATACTTACAGGTTATACATTATAAAGATGACAAATCAGCTTTTTTCAACAGTTTATAAAACATTATCAATTTGTATTATTAAAGGTGTGGAACAAACATAAATTCCCTTATTTCTTTTGTACTGAGTATATGCAGATTTAACAGGCCTGTGTAAACTATCCAGAGAGCAGATTTACTCATGAATAAGTTTTATTATTGAGTCTCAAACAGCAGCTACTTTTATTATCAGCTCTCTGGTAATGGTACATAAAATAATGGGACAGTTTTATCCAAACAGGTGCATAAAACTAAAGGAAATATGGTACTGATGAAGGAAATCACCCTTAACTGTTGTGAAAAATATGGTTTCTAGATTATTTTGGTATTCATACTACATGATTGTGATTCACAAACCCAGTCACTGAACACATTCATCCGTACAGCACAAATATAAAAAGTGGCGTGGGAATGACCAGCTTGTCCAAGAACAGTTTTTTATTTGTGGGCAAGAAAATTCAACCACTAACCCATTTCACTTCTTGAATCATTGCTACTCCACTTAAATTTGTGTCAGCTGGTTTTAACAAGCAGATTTCAACCATCTTCAAGAGCCAAGCTGTTCTTTATTCAACTTTATTTCATTTAACAAACATTTAAACAAAACTGAGCTTTTTAATACTTTAACGGTTGAGTTTAGCTTTAAGATACTTTCAGCTGAAGGTTTAGGTTACATTTTTTTTACTACATTACACTACATTTTCAGCTTCATATAGTTCTACTAAAGGTTTTCGCTTCATCATGTTTTCCTCTAAAGTTC
>JBAMHV010000019.1:7745425-7761193 GCA_037177535.1 Pseudomugil gertrudae
ACCGGAATAATAATAAGAAGAAACGCTCGAAACACAATAGGCCTTCGCACCGCCTGTCGGTGCTCGGGCCTAATTAACATAATTTTTAGAGGCAGTAGAATAATTTATGTGGACAAAAACATGATATAAATATGAATGATATAAAGCACATAATCAGAGGTGGCAATTACTGTTCCAGAAAGTAAAAACCCTGCTATGACCAGTCACCGAACCAGCTGAATGAAATGAGCACAGTTTATCTGCAGGTAAATGAGCCCATCAGTGAAAACACCTGTTCTAAATATACAGGTAGATCTAAAAACATGGCAGGACTTTTACTTTATAGCACCTCTGCACATAAGGGACCTAATTATATTATTGAAAAGGTGAAACCAGGATATATTTGTCAGTCTATGATAAAAAAAATTACCTTAAATGACACGATTTAATCATGTCCTAGTATTTCCTGTACTTGTCATTTTCACCTCATATGATGTAAATTAGAAATACTTGTTGTGGGAACACCTGAATAACATAAAAAAGTGTGTTTACTATACCAAGCAAGTACACTACAACATTCCTCTCCTGCACCAAGACTTGGCATCAAACCTGCCCTCCTCTTGGCCTCCTTTGCAAACTCCTGAACATCCAGCTCTCTAGCTCTAATCCCCCCCATCTGTCCTGCTTTGATGAGGATTTTGGGACAATGTAGTGTGTGACAAAACACTCTGCAGTCTGCCTCAGTGTGCATTCATGTCCTCTTCATGTAGATATAAAAAAAAGGCTGACCAGCTACAATATTCAGCAGCTTGTTCTCTCATTTGGATAGAAGTTATCCAGCTTGTTTTCTATGTGAATGCAGGTCGGGCACACTGCAACACAGGGATGGTATGTGTGAGGTATAATGAGAGTTTGGGAAATGAATACAAATTTGTTTATCTATTTTCCTTAATTATTTTTCCTTTTATTAAAATGTATATTTTATAACAACAGCCAATTATATCACCCCCCAGAAAGATTAATAGTTACTGTACATAACCACTTTACTTAAAGTACCCACAATAATTTTTACACAGCCTCTTGCTGAGTCACACTACATACTTAATGAGTAATAGTGATAATGTATCTGAAAAATTCATTAGAAGACAATATTTTTCATTTATGTGGGCAACATTATAGAGTATGAGTTCTTTATCTCTTTGAGAGCCACTGTCCAGCAGGGTTTTAGTGTTTCCCTGCTTAAATGAAATGGATCTCTTCAACACTTTATCTTTAAGTTTTGCACAAAACTGTTAATGAGGTCAAACGTCGGACAAGTGAGTGTAAACATGGAAACATCTAAAACCTGTGAGATAGGGGCCCTTGAGGACTGCAGATGAGGAAACGCGTTTTTAATATCACAAATATCAGGGTTGTAAAAAGCATTCTGTCGGCTGAAAGGTCAAAAGAGTTTCCTTAAGTGGAAAAACTGTAAAAAAAAAAAAGCTGAGTCATGATTTGAATAAAATAAAAATGAAGTAATAATGTGTAGACAGTGAGTTTTCCACCAGGCCAGTTAAAAGTATGTGAGTGTGACAGACAGATAAGGACAGATAACTTCATTCAGACTTGCTTGTTTCCATAAGCAGAGATGAACAACACAGACGCTGGCAGAAAGGGAATGTCCGCATGCATTTCTAACTGCCTTCTACAAACACAAAAGTAGAAAATGCTGAAATTAACAACAAACAAAAAACATTCTTGGCTGAGATGAAAGCTTTTTTTCAAGTTAATAATTGAGTCAAGCTAATAATTGATAGCTGAAGCACAGGCTGTAACGGCCCTTAAATAATCACATGCAACAAAGACCATATCTGTGCCATGCTCTCCCAGCATGTTTTCTTTTCCAGTTGCAGCTTGTTTTCTATTGATTACATCATGCAGATATGCCCTCTATCTAATATGTTCCTTAATTCATCCCTTAAGAGGCATACAAAACTCAGTGAACACAGAAACACTGAGCGATAAAGGTTGCAATGAGTAAATGAAAGGCTTTGAAACAAGCTGAAGTTTTGAAGCAGTAGCAAATGGATGGTATATCTGTGTGAAAAATCTTTTTAGCTTCTTATTTATCTTTATGAAATATAAATTAACCATAAATGTAAAGTCTCAGAGTGATTTTTAGTCAAGAAAATAAGCTAAGTAACAAAAACTAACAATTGAGCAACTCATCATCCAATGAATATGCCCAGGTAAAATCAATGCACAGCTGCTTGTATTTGAAAGAGTTTGAATGGTTTACTTCAGGGATCTCCAAATCCGGTCTTTGAGAGCGGGTGTCACTACAGATATGGAAAGTTTCCTGACTGAAAAACACCCGAACCAATTAAAGTGATCTCTACAACTTGTTCTGTGTTCTGCACGAGTCTGTAAATGAGGCCTTCGTTTGAATCAGGTGTGTTGCTGCAGGAAAGCATGGACTACCTGCAGGATACCGGCCCTTGAGGACCAGATTTACTTGAATTATTAATTTTCTTGGATTAAAAGTCTTGCCAAGTTTCTCCTGCGACTCAAACATATTGTGTAGCCAGCATGCTTTTGCTGCATGGCACATATCATGTCAGGTGGTATCAGCATCCATTTTAGTAACTTTGAGCAGTTTTTTATTTGTTTTTGCCGAATACATCAAGCCCTGTGATTTTAACTCGATGTAACCATTGGATGTGCAACTTTACCAACATATAAACAACCCGCTGAATGTGTGAAGGGTTGTGTCCTTTCACACACACACACACACACTACTATGAAATTATGTTGCAGGGTCCTGAGTTAATAGTGCATCGGGTTCAGTATTCCAGACCAGTTTAGGGAGCTTATGTTCATTTCTCCTGTTCCTTGGTTAAACAGTTTCTTTTAATTTTAACTGCTTTCTGTGTTTAAAATTTGAGCCCCTTATTGACTGAAACCAAAGCTGACCATGGTGGCACGATCAGAAGCCTTTCCGTGTTTGCATGTTCTCCCTGAGTATATGTGCGTTATCTTTGGGTATTTTGGCTTCCTACCAGTACAAAGACATGCATGCAAGGACCTCATTCTAAATTCTATGAGTGAGTATGAGTGTCTGTCTGTTTCTGGGCTGGTCCTGAGATGGAATAGTAACCTGTCCTGTCCTACTTTTCAATTTGTAATTGCCGGGATGGAATCCGGCTTCCTTGTGACCCTGAATTGGACTAAACTGTATAGAAAAATAGATGAATCCTTACACAGATGTCAGGTGGTGTAGTTGGGTTTAGCCTAAATTGCTAGGTCATACGTGAATCCCTGTCCCCTGCACTTTGCGCATCAGTGGGCAGGCGTTTGCACAGAGTGATATACATTTCTCTCCTTCCCTGTGGCCTCAGCAAGCTACTCCTCAAACCTTCCCATTCAACATTGTTGCACCTTTTGCACCAGCAAAAAAAAAGCAGAAATGACAACTTTCAGCATCCTGCTTTACTGCAATAACCACACACACTTCAAATTTCTGAGGAACCACAAAATGAAAGGTTCTGCAAGGTTGACGGTTTGAGAACAAGCTAGAACTTCCAAACCAGAAGGGGAAATAATCCTGTTATTCTTTTCTTGCAGCCCTGAGAGAGAAAGCTCACCTTCCGCTATTCTTATGGTGTATAGCCATTAAATCAAAGGGAGACTGTTATGTTTTACAAAGGAAACTAGCTAGCATGGTGTGGTACTTGTTATTTTCTACCTATATGGAATGAAATCAGTAAGCTTATCATCTTGCAGAACACAAACAATAAATGGATCCTAAAAACTGCCAAAGAGAAAACGATGATGATGCATAAAAATATTACAAGAGGTCAAAGATTTTCCTCCAACACCTGCACCCAACTGTCCTTCAGCCGTCAGGAAAGAAACATCCCAAATGCTTAAAGCTCCATTTCCAACTAAAAGGGTTTCATAAACTGGAGAAACACTCATTGGACTATGATTTAAGACTGCGGTTAGTGTTGCATCCACAGAATATATCAGCCTGTCAGCAGCCTTTCCTGCACACTAAAAAACAGGTTTATCTCTGCCTATCAAAACACACTGAACACATGAATGCATATGAGAGAGCCCACCCTCAAAGAGTAGTGAAATGTCATTCAACAAAAGTTGTGCTTTAAAATGGAAGAAAAACAGAAAGCGGAAAACAGGGTTTTTTTGGAGTATCAGATACTTTAATCTATTACAGCTTCTAAATTGGGAAAACACAGATTATATAAGAGCAGGCTGCATGTATTACCGGGCCTCTGAGTGTGTGTGCATGCAGTGATTAAGGCAAGAAGTTAATTAGTTAAAACTTTGACTGGATATCACACAGGATCTCAAAGTTACACTCAGATACACAGCTTTAACTGATACCCGCTGTAGTCAGGAGCACAAGGTCTCCATGTATAAAACAAACTCCGAGCTGATGTAATCATAGCAAAGAAGAAAATAAAAATTCCTTTCAGCACTCGAGGAATAGAAAATAACTAGCTCTAATTACGTATATTGAGACTATCAGCATGAGATTTATATCAAGCAGCAAGTACTTTGTCAAGAGGTCCAACAATAATAAACTCTCAGAACAGTCAGATGCTGCGTTACCTTACAAAGTGTACGTTCTTCAAGCTTAAAGAAAATAAAAGGCTGTAGGACTTTAAAGTTTAGCGACTCATGAATATTTTTTGTTTTCTAGTGACTAAACATGAATTTACTGCTTTCTTTGTGTCATTGATTTATTCTTTTATAGATTAATTTGAGTCCAATTTAAAACACGATATGCTGTAAAACAGTTCAGACGTGTTTTTTTCCCCAAGCAAATTTCCCATTTGGATTAAACAGTATTAAGTTTACATCTGTGTTAATTCAAAGTTACATGGCTAAACCTTCTTTTGTCTAATGTATCATTAAACGGAAGCACCATTTAATAAACCCATGAGTTCATTAACACTTTCAAGACCATCTGGAAGACAAAACCGAATCTGGTGCTAGTATAAAAGCTTCTTAATCCATTTTAGATGTGTAGAAACTGTTTCCAAAACTTGAGCAGCTGCAGCTACAGCAGCAGCATGTGAACCAGTTAATACTTTTATTCCACATAGGAAGTGTGACCGGATTCATTATGATGCGATTAGGTGTACAAACATATATGTATAGTTATTAACTGTTACTTTGCCCAAACACAAAAAAAAGAACAGATCGTTGCAGTTTTAGGCCTGGTTTACAAGACTAATCTAAGCAAACCCCACAGCTTCCAAATGTTCTGGGGACAGTTGGAATCGTGGTAGAGTTTGTTTGGAGGGCACTGCATCCGTTTCTTTAAAGGTGGGCAGAGAAAAGAGCACCATGGTGAATCTTAGGTAAAGGTTCCTTCATGTTGCAGGGTTGCTTCCTTGCATTCTCTACAAGAGGCGTCAAAATTACATATAAAAAAGGGATAATAAAATAAAAAAAAAAAAACTGGGTGAGACATCTGAAATGAGGCAAACATCCAACAGCAAATAATAACAAAGGAGAATAAAACTAAAGAACAAACTAGATCCCATTAAAAAAATGTTTGTTTTATTAAAGGATTCAAACCTAAAAACAGCTTGCATACTGGTAAAATACCAGCAGATAGGTGGCAACAAGAATCATTTAGATGCAGTCACTACTTTTAGTTTTATTTTTTCCTTTTATTCTTACTTATATAAACATATATAAACAAAACAGATTCAGTAGGATATTTGTGAGGAACATATCAATTAGGCTATTCACTTAAAACCCAGAAATACCATTTACCATCATCATCATCTCCCTTTTCTGATAAAAGGATGTTAAAATGTGAGGTGAAAATAAAACTGGGCTAACCTCGGTGGGTGTGTCTGATTAGCAGGTACATGCTTTAGCCACAGAAATGTGGTTTGAAATGGCAGTTATTTGGGAAAGAAGCAGAGGAAAGTAACAACTTTTCCTTCAACCTAAACTAGATTAACACTCGCTGCTAAACCGTGATGGTTTGCACAATAAAACCCTTCTCGCTGAGTGACAAATTTTACTTATAATACTATAACTGCATCACAACAAGTCCCCAAACATGAATCGGCCGTTTTACTGGACAATACTTCCACAGGAAACATGCAGATTACCTTAAAGCTTTGAACCAGATGCAGCATGAGAGCACACACAATAAATTCACACCAATCCCATCATCTGTGGTCCCACCACATCTTATGGAGGCTTTATCTTTCAGACATGCAGCTTCACCAAATTATCCTTTCATATCTTTTTTTTTTTTATTCACAAAGACATAAAAACCTAAATAGATACATAATCAGAAGCATTTGTGGGTTTTTTTTAGTACAAAAGCTTTGTGTAATCTATGAAACAGTCTAAAATTTTAGGACCCATGTGCTTTACCTGATGTTGTCCCAGACGCCTTTTGTTATCCCCTGTTGATCATAACTGCAGACTACTGTCCACAAACACTAGCAGCAGCATTTTCTCCATTTGGGCTTATAATTATACAACCTGATCTTAAATATACAGCAAACAGAAAGCATCTGATCACCTCAGCAAACAATAGACGAGCAGCAGACGTGTTAACATCCCCAGCATTACTTGGACAGACAAAAGAGACGCACATTAACACTTGTCTTTAAGACAATAGTTTCTAACAGGTTGCGTTACATTTACAGCAAATGAAACCTCTGCAGTCTATTTTCTCCCAAAAATGATTATTATTACCCTTCCGTGTGAAGTTTTCATGAGCCAGCCAAATAAAAAAGATGTAACTGTTTACATGTAATAAGGCTGATTTTTGTACCAAAAAGCGGTAAATGTCACGCATGCAGAGCTCTTACCGGGTTGTTACCGATGCTGCCTCGTTCTGTTTATATCCCGGGATGGTCCGGATCAGTCCCGCTGCTCACAAAACAAATCTCGACCTCACTTCCATGTGCTCGCGACAGGGGCCACGCGCTCAAGGGAGAGCTCTGGATACGGCGCATGACGTCACAACGAGACTGGAGAGCCAGTTGAAAAATCGTCAGTCAGCTGTGATGCAGGTATGTTGTGGAGTCATTTAAACCGTTTGTGGGATTAAATAAGAGAATTTCTATTGTTTATTTGTATTTTTAATTCCTGTAAAAAATGCTTTTTTACTGAGACTGATATTCACATTTATCCCAGAAATGAGCATTTTGTATTAAAAAGACATTTCTACTATGTAATTGTCTGCAGGAGAAACTTTAATGAAGGTGAGTACATATTTTAAGCAGATGGTGTAGTTTCCATGCACCTGTAGGTGAATCCTGACATGACCAGCATCCCATAAACCTCCCTGACAGCTTGTACAAGTAATAAACTGCATTCCAGGCTTATGATGAACCAAAATGAGGCTCCAAAAATAAAAATTCAAGTTGAAAACTGTGAGATAGTGTGTCTACATGTGTAAAATATGTCTAGATTACCATAAATGAGTTTATGTATAAAACAGCATAGAAATTATACACTTGATAGGTTTCCTCATATTTAATCTGCTTACCTCGTCTTCTTAAACCTGAACTCACATGCATATGAAAGAAAAATACCCTGACTCAAACTTCTATAGTCTCATCTGTGCATTGTCCCAAAAACAACTAGTCATTCCTGAATTTTTATTTAAATAATGCATCAGTTATGTGGCTGTACCTCTTATTGTGAATGTAGGTCATAGAGCTGTGTTGAAACGTCTTCGTGGCAAGAACAAGGACACAAATTCAAGAAAACATTTTATATTTCAAAAGGAATCTAGGAACATAATGCAAAAAGAACAAAGTGAGTCTGAACATCCAGACAATTGAGAAAATACATTTTCTTAGGAAATATTATATACAAAAACATAAAAACGTATTTTAGTTTGAGCCGCCAACAGGATAGCTCCATTTTTAAACATTTTATTAATAAAAATAAAATTTTAAATATTTAATCCACCCATAACTTCAGCTGAGGCAGTTTCAACATTGAAATCAAACAAGATTCCAAACAAACTTAACCCATTTTGCATTTGCATGCAACAACAACAACTGTACAACAAGTCTTGAACTTGCATAAAAAAAAAAGCAGAAAAGTCCTGATTAGAAATTTCAAGCACGAGCACCTTGCAGCTGTGCGAGTCTCTGTTTTAAAAGTTCACTTTTCCTCCGCAGCTGCTCTTTCACTGAGAGGAGTCTCTGTTCATCTGACTGCATGCTGAAGATGCACTCTGTAGCCTTCTTCAGGATCACCACTTTAGCTGCCTTCTCGTTGTTGGCCACTTCTGGGATCTCGTCTCGCAGGGCGAAGAAGCTCAGCTTCAGCTCGTTCCTCCTTTGACGCTCCAGAACGTTATGAGTCCTTCTCTTGTCATAGTCCTCTGTGTCGGACGTCCGGGGGCTTGAACATTTGCGGTTGCTGCTGATCTGTTTGAGGACCCTGCTGCCGCAGCCTCCTCCTCCTCCTCCTCCTCCGCCGCCGCTGCTGCTCTCCAGCTTCAGCCTCTTGACAGCCGGCTGCTCGTGCTTCATGGATGGATGGGCGGCGTAATTATGCTGGTGGGTGGAGACGTGGCACCTCTTCAGGACAAGTGGGCTGGGATGTCTGGTCTCCAGTGGGCTGGGGTCACATCGCTTCACTGCCTGCCTCTTCTCCACTGTGACCACATCAATTTCCTCCTCCTCCTGGTCCTCCTCATCATCGTCGTCGTCATCATCATCTCCGTCTTCATCTTCTAGAGAAAAAGAAAGTAGAGTCCTTACTTTAATGCATGTCACAGTGATAAGGGTCCCTGCATCTCTCGTTGCTCTTTACTTAACATGCACAACATGCACCTAGACCCTTACTGGGCACTACTTCCACCAGTCTAACATGACACTGGTGGAGGTGGCATCACATTACAGAAAAAGTGTAAAACAAATGATCTGTGTGGTTTGTAATCCCTGCTCACTCAGCAGAGGGGGGGAAACTCTTGATTGCACAGAGGGGTGTGTCTGCAGATGCATGTCCAGCTTACCTGAGTCACTACAACTGCTGCTGCTGCCGCTGTTGGGCGGCGTGTCCAGTCCCAAATCTTTGCTGGGCAGCGTCGCTGTGCTGTGCTTGGGCGTCTCCGCAATGGGATAAGGAAAAACCACAGATGGATCGATGCACTCCGACGCGGATGTGTTGAGGTCTTGCAGGTAGCTGGTGTTAAGCTTCCACGCGGCAGGGTCTGCAACCTCCCCGGCCGCCGTGTCCTTCCGCGCGGCGTGCAGGGAGGCGAGCCGCTCGGAGACTACTTTCTTTAGCTTGGCCGCGGCGGAGAAGCCGCTCCACATACAGTCCTGGATGATGATAGACTTGAGGAAGGTCTGCGAGTAATCGGCGTCGCAGATGATGCTCTGATTGACCACGTCGTCGCCGAGAAACTCGGTCACCATCTCCAGCTGATCCGCGGTGGATGGGAAGAGGCTGGAAAGAGACGGCCGGCGGCTAGGGGACAGAGGAGGGGTCGGTAGCAGTTCAAATTTCTTCCAGATGTCTTCGCTCGGCGCCGGAGGCTGAAGCTGTTGAGGGTAGAAATCCTCCTCCTCGTTGTCGTAGTAGAAATAAGGTTGAAGGGAGTCGTAGTCGTAGTCATAATGTTTACTCGTCAAGCCTGAATTCAGCGGCATGTCGTCCTCAATGATGCTCTCCTTATGGTGAAGCTGACTGAAGAGGGGGGAAAAGCTCATTAGTGGTTTCTAGAAGGTATGCAGGTTTGAAGCAGACAGCTGTTTGTCACTGACCCTGCAAACATTAGGTATACAAGATCACATGGTCGCTCCAAAACACCGACCTTATGAGCACGCATTGCATGCATGCACCGGTGCTGCTGTAGCAGGTGCTTGTAGAAGCTGGGCACAGATAGTAAAATAACTACAAGAGGGGGAAAACCCGCCTTTACTACTCAGCCCTTGACGGTACACTAATGGTTTCGATTAAATAGCTCGTGGGAAGCTGCAGAAAGCCGCTCTCTCTCCCTTACCTTAGAAATTCTAGACGGTAGGTGAAAGACGCGAAAACAGTGGCACAAGAAAGGGGAGCAAAGTATTCCAGTGCGATAGTAACATTAAATCCGTCCACGGAGGCGTTGTAATGGCTTCAGGGTCTGTGAAGCATGCATGCAGAGTTAAAAGGCTGCAGCAGCAACTCGGTGTTAACGACGCGTAGTCTGTCATCAGCGGCGTGACACTCACAGCTGAGCGCCTAGTGGGCTGCAATAAAAACAGCCGCAGCACGCCGCGCCGTGGTATCCTTCCGCCACAAGCTTTTTTCCCGCGAAGCGGTTGCGGACGTTGAAGATCTAGCTCAACACAAATGCGTGTGTATTTTTAAAGCGCCCGCATTAAAATTTGAAATCAGTTAAGATTCAAATATTTGGGAAGCGTCACCATTAATACATCATGCTTCGACGTGTTTGTCTTTAAAATAAAAAATGATCATGCCGGTGATTTACAAAAAGTGGGAGGGGTCATAGTAGAGTATTGACTGCATGAAAAAGCAACTAATGCAAGAAGTCATCGCAGAAAGGACATTATTTTACTACCCCGCCAAAAAAATGCACAAACACTAAACTCATTCCTGTTTATATATATATATAAATAAATCTCATTAAGCTTTACAGCGTAAATATGCATTTACATGCACTTCCACCTTAATGGTACCGTGTGTGTGCATATTTTTGTTTGATTTTGTTCGGTTCTAAACAGAAAATGCCTGCAAATAAGATTTAGGGGGGAAAAAAACGTCTTTTTTGTGCATTGATTTATGCTTACAGGTGTGGGTGTGCAGAAGCTTACCTCGGTTTTCCTGCAGCCTCTGACAGCTTTGAACCGGCTGAAACAGGTGATTTCAGCAACATGAAATAACTGCAGTTAAACGAGTTTGTGTAAATATACACACAGTTCAATAGGAGAAATTTTGCCTGCATCTAAATAACGAAGCTCGCTTCTGAGTTGGACAGATTGGCACCAATTAACTACAGGAAGGAAGCAATTAAAGGAATCAGATGGGTACCGCATTGGATGGAGGAGTCCTCTTCTGCTGTGGCGGAGGATGGAGGTGATTAGGCGGGCTTAGAGCGCCCTCTGCTGCTGGAAAGGCTGCAAAACAGGTGGGTCGGCGCGTGGGCCACAGGTTAAATGTTCAAATGAGGCGTGAACTAAGATTATTTTAAAAGAATATAGATGAGTGACTGTGATTGAATGGTAGAAAATGGTTAGTGGTGCAGTTTATCTAGGTTTCATTTTAAAGATTTATTCAATGGTTAACTAAATTACTCATAAAACCTTTTGACAGAGTCAACTGCTCTTGAATGGAAATGGAAAATAATGCATAAGATTAAGTCAATTCATTCTAATTCCTCCTTGTTGTTATTGTTTTTGCTGTAAAGCTAAAATAAAAGAGTTGTACATTGCTTACTGTGTTAGTGTCCATGTACCCATGTTCTCAAACATTTTAGGAGGGTGAGCTATGGAAATGAGATGATTACAGTATCTATAATTTACCGATAAGGATTTGTAATGCTACAGATGCTTTGTAAACAGTGAAGTTGCTACATTATTTTTGCTCCATTGTTTGTTTTTTCCTTTCTTTTTAATACTTTCTATATATATCCTATGGTTTAAATAGTGACACTCCCATTTTTAATCCATTATATGTGGCAGTCTACTATTAATATTTTAATCTGTTTAACATTGAATAGACTGTTTGTGAAACCAACTGAGTCTTAACAGAGGAGCTGTGATGTAAACATTGTCTAGCACTAAAACTGTCCCACATCTCATTAGCCGTAGCATCATAAAGTTTCAGATAACCTATTTTTGTTATGAATAAAATAAGATATTGCTTTAGCTTTTACATTAATTTAATCCTTCAAATGTAAAAATAAAAAAACCTTTTGTTGCCTGAACTTACGATAGTCATAATAAGGCCTGACTGCCTGTCCCAGCTCAGCTTTGATAACTGGGCTGCTTCATTCAGCCCTGCAAGGGCCACAGTCCTGCAGGTTTTCTATGTTTCCCTGCTCCCAACACACTCAAATTAATGAGTGATTGTTCAAAACTTCATGGGCCAAAGGTGGGCAACTTCAATCCTCGAGTTCCATCCATCCTGTAAGTGTTGCGAGTGTCCCTGCTGCAACAAACCTGACACACATCAGTCTAATTAGGAGACGGAGCTTGACGTCAGACTCGACACTATTCTGCTAATTACACGTTGATTTGAGTCAGGTGTGCTGCAGGAGGGAAACACACAACACTTGCAGGACAGTGGTCCACCCCTGTCACAGGCTGTTGAATTGGAGTTGTTGGAGCAGGGGTGCATTAAAACCTGCACTAACTAACCCGCTCTGTGTTTCCATTCTCACTAGTAGATCTAATCAAAAAGGTCCGGTTTGATAACCAAACTCCTAATTTCATCAACCAGATATAATCCAGCTAAAATGTGATCATTGTGACAAGAAAGATGCATTTTTCTGAGCCGTCTAAGAAGATGAAGTTAGAGGTTAAACACAAGCAACAATTCCTTATTTTATTTGATCTTTTAATAGATAAAGAATAAATAAGAAGACCAATGGAGGAGAGCCAAGAGAGTGATACCAGAGGAAGGAAGTAGCTGAGATGCATTTCATGAGTTTCTTTTGTTATCTCAAAGTGGAAAAGGAAATCCCAAACTGAAATTACACCCTGTCTTTTTCTTCTATACTCATTCCTTCATCCTTTCTCTCACGCATCTCCTTTCCTCACTGCAGGATGCTGTGAGGAGGATATTGATCATAACCACCAGATTCTGTGTTGTGGTCACGGTGCTTATCAGCTCCGGATGTTTCTTGTGTTACTGTGTTTGAGAGCGCCTGGAGACACAGAGGGAAGCTTTGAGAGCTGCTGGCATCATTTGCTCCGATAGGTGGAGACTCAGGAGAGGCCTGCTTGTGATTTCCCCCTCTCTCATAAAGTATGAGGATTTAGAGCACAAACTTCATTTCATGCTCCCCGAAATTTCAACAGAATTCACCTCAACAATGTTTGTTACAAATTTATTCTATAAGCAAAAAAATGATCTAATCACTAGTAGATTCTACTAGTGAAAATAAGACTAAATAAATGTATCTTGGAAATAAATGCTAAAGTAAACAAAAAGAAACAAATGAATAAATCTGTATTATAAAGACCAGAAGGTACCATTTAAATGGATCTATACAGATCACACACATCAGAAAAAGAAGAGTTAAAAAGCTATAATTTTATTACAAGTCTTTGTCTAATTTTAGACTCTCGGGGTTTCAGGCAACACTCACATTATTATTTCAAATAAAGAAGTACACAGTTTCTATGCTGTCATGAGACAGGCATACTTAGAAAATGTAGCTTTAGTGTACAAAATAAAATCAAAAATAAATTGTTTACTTGTAGTGTTTAAGTAGAAAAGTCTAATTAAAATTATACATTTGAGAAAAGACACAAGGAGTAAAAAGAAAATCTGAGGAGACGTGATGCATATGGAACCTGTTCCATCCAATAAACGGCTAATAAAGCGATTTATTATGCAAAATCTGTCATCCCATAGGAAAGAACTATGGATGGGATATTTATAGGTTTTATAGTGGTGCTAATCTGAAGCAATACTAATATTACTTTGGTTTATATACTTATTCTTTTTCTTATAAAAGGTTTTGTGCTCCTAAAAGCAACAACCTTGAAAAAAGCAATTCAGTGACATTGTCTCAAAGACCCACCAACCTTTGTTACAACACTAACAGATAAACACTGTAATAAGTATATTTCCTTATAATATTGAGGACAATGTGACTCTTGCACTTTATCCTCTGAGTTTGTCTGAATCTCATTTTCACTTGAGAGAAATGTACACGTTTATGTTAAATATGATAACAGTCTATTTAGGTTTGATGAGGAACTAACTTTTACAAAATGAGTCCATTTAAAACAATTTTGCATGAAGGAAACTGACTAAAATCTAAGGCACAAAGCTGTTTATGGATATTGTGATTCAACTCAAGCGGATGCTCCAGATCTGAAAGCTTAATTGGTTGAATAAATGGCTTTGTACAATGTTTAGGTATGATTATATTTTAGTTAGAACTGATTGAAGTGATGTTTATCTCTCTGTGATGGACTGGTGACCTGTCCAGGGTGTACCCTGCCTCTCGCCCAGTGATTGCTGGGAAAGGCTCCAGCTACATGTGACTCTGAATCGGTATAAGCAGTGCAGATAATGGATGGATGATTGAAGTGGGCTTATTTCAGTAAATATGTGCCTGCTTAGCTTGTTTGCACTTCCAGAGAGGTGTTCTTAAAACTGCTTTGTTTTGTGTTGTTGCGATGTTTTACTAAATAACCTCATTTGGAAATAATTACAATGCATCATAAGAGAGGCGATTTGAGAGGCGCGTGCAAATGCTGCATTTGATTGCATTGGTGCATCTATTCAACATGGAAGGTGTCTGCCACCTGCATGGCATGTGACCACACTATTTACCTGCTACAAAATGTTTCTGGCAGTAAATTAGACTGTGATGCCCCAAAATGTGTTAATTTTTTATCATATAAAACTGGTTATCAATGTATTTTACCTTTATATTTGGGGAATAAATGGGAAGGAATAAGAAAATGAGGACTATGTTAAAGTTGGATGAGGAGAAATCATCTCATGTATGAAAAAGTGTGGATCATATTTACAGGAAAAGGGAAAAAAGGACATTTCTCTTGAATTTTAGACACAAATTAAAAATAAAAAAACCTGTGCTGTGGTTTATCGTTCAACAACAACACATTCAATAGATAGAAACAATATATACAGACTTAATTAAGCTCATATACGGCTATTTATTTCTATTCTATGTCTTTGGTGATTTTGTATAATAATAATTTTAATAACACACATTTAGTTAACAAATCGGCTACTTTGGATATACAAGAACAGGCAGAAAAACACTTTAAAAATAGTTTGAACACTGAAAATATTTGACTATTTGCAGCATCTTCTTTTAATGATTCCAACCAGATTTAACTTTGCTGAGTGTAAAGTGCATATATTCCTTTTGTCTGCATATTTATAAAGAAAAAAATCGGTTGAGTGAGAAATAAACAATTCAGAATGGGAAAAAAATCTATTTTAACTACGGCAACCAGCTACAGCAGCTTTACATTGGATACTTTTTAATAATATGTATGTGTACCACCCGCAAGACAGCTGCTGATAATATGTGATCAGTGTCTGACAAGCATGTGCACACGTTGCATTTAATGAAGAGACAGACTGAAACGCAGGGATACAGAGGAAACTGAGAACATCAGCAAATGTATATTGATAAATGGAGGGTGTGCTCCTCCTCATACAGCCAGGACACCAGTCAGCATGATGCCTTAACATAAACTAGAAAATCAATAACTGCTCAGCTTTAGACAGCGAGAGGAGGCTGCCAGCCAAGCAGTCAACAATGAGAGAAAGCAGGATCAATCAGACGGCTCAAGAGCTAATTGCATCATTAATTATTGACGATAACCCCTGACAGTTATTGACACAGTCTAGATCAGCGAACACAGAGTGTTCGCTCTAACAGACTGATGCTTTTGTGTTTTCTTCTTTAGGAGCGATCTGCTTGTTCTTTGCTTTTTATGAATTCATAAAAAGTCAAAACAGTCAAATACTATTGAATATTTTCACTTTAAAAGCACATTGGCACTGAGAATGTTCCTGTCCACATATATATATGTATATATATATGTGTTGTTGTTGTTGTGT
>JBAMHV010000019.1:7762772-7783040 GCA_037177535.1 Pseudomugil gertrudae
TACTGTTAAAGGATGCAGGTACAAAATACACATTTCACTGTACAATTATGCTGTGTATAACTGTGCATGTGACAAATTTGACTACTTGACTGGATAGATGGAGATCTGGCAAGGAATGAGAGAAAGCCATGAGTATGACTGTATGAGCAGGTGAAAGAGTGACTGGAGCAATAAAAAACAGGTTCTGCAAAGATACAACAGGAACATCACAGAAAAGGACAAAACTAAGATGAAGAAAATAACAGGAAAGTTTCACATTCAGCTGCATATTGTGGTTACGCTTAACAACTATCTACAATTTTCCATATTTCCACATAGATATAACCTTTAAACCATATTTTTTCTTATAAAGTTAATTTTATTTGTAGGTCAAGATGACACAATAGGGAGGGAGGTAAAAAAACAGTATACTGGTCTTTTAATTCTTTTGGAAAATAACAAATGAAACCTATTTTCTTAGTGTGAGAATGTGTCATATGTTAGCAGCTCATGTGAAGGTGCAGCAAAATCAAAGGTCAATGACAGAAAAACATTAAATGCATCATTAAAATTTTAAGACTGAAAGGTCTTAAAGTTGCACCAACATCTTGATGAGATGGGAATGAAAGTGCTGGAATTAAACTTCTTTCTGGTAATCACTTTACCAAACAATCTGCTGTGATTTCATTCTGAGAATGAGCCTTTTATATCTTCTTCACCATCAGATATCAGTAATTATTACACACTCTACCTTTAAACCTAGTTCATGGTATTTTCACTCCAACATTGATGATGACAGCAAGTTTACTGCACAAGTTTACTACAGGGACTTATTAAAGCCTTCTCTTCATTATATGTGTTGTTAAAAGTTTATAAGTCATCTGAGGAAGTGATAAGAATGTACAGGATTACAACCTACGATCAGGCACACTGTATGCAAGAGAATTGGACAATACTTTTTTATATTACCTTTATAGAACAAATTATTTTCTTATTAGTTCTGCACAAATGTAGCTGTGCAAAAAGAGAAAAATAAGGAGGAAATAAATCTGCCAGTTTAATAGCAGAGGTCATAACAGTGGCCTGCTGCTGTTATGTTTGGATTTGGGTTATGTGGGCACCTTTTAGGAGTTAATAGAAAAGAAATATTACTGCATCCATTTTTATACTATGAGTCCAACAGTCGAATAGAAAGTTAATTCAATTTATGAAAATACTCGTACATGTTTTGATTAACCAAACCTTCCATAAATTCAGCCTCTTTAGTCACACTTCACACACGTTTAATGCATGAAACGCTGATAACCAACTGTTCTAATTGCTGTGATTTGCAACTCCCTCACTCTTATTCACTTGTTTTATCAAGCACTCTTGTGCAATCTGAGCATGAAACCACATTATGCAAATTACACTTCAACATCATTCATGCAAATTACTGGATGGGTTAGCGCTTTGATCTGCAGGACTTATAAAAGCCTCATAATGAGTTCTCATCTTGATTTGCAGCATGTAGGAGGAGCATTCATGGTTTAGTGATGCTCTGTAGAGACAGTCCTTATTCGTTCATTTGTTTTTGTTTATAAGAAAGTGATCTTTACAAAAATAAGATTATAGGAAGCGGAAAATTCTATAAAAATGAGTATAAACATTTCATTTTGAATGTTTACTCCACTTTTTCTATTGCTTTTGTTTATGCTTTATACAAAGCTGTAACTTTCCACTGCCTGAAATGGATGTATTGTTTTAAAAGCAATATTTTTCTTTGTACTTATGCAGTTTTGGGGGATTACTAGACCACTTTCAGTTTTTAAGATAATTTGTAGGTTTGTTCAAAGCCCTTACTGATGTTTCTCTTCACTTCTGTCTCCTCAGGTTGACACTGATTTCAGGATGTTGAGATCAGCTGCTGGAACACTTTTGCTCTTATCTCATGCTGCATAATACATGCAGTGAAAAACATGGAGCATATTCTCATTTACACATAAGAGTGTCATGTAGGGAGAACCCATTTGCTCATGTTCCTGTTACTTTTCTGCTGTGGAGAATGCAACAGAAAAATACTTTATACATGTATTTTTGGGCATCTCTGTCATCATTTAAAACTACAGCTTGAGTTTTACTAACAAAGTAATAGTTAAATCCTCGTGTTATTATGTCTCACTTGGAGTCACACTCAGTGTTAAACACATACACAAGATGTCACAATAAATGTAATCAATCTTTTATAGATTTCCTTTAATATCTAGCAGTTGATCTGTATTTGGAAAAAAGTCTTTTAAAAAGTAAAACAAATTAGTGGTAAAAAGTAATCCTTAGAAGTATTTGTTACACCTAGATTGTATGTTAATGTTAATAAATCAATAAATGATCAACATAGCTGTAAGTACCTCCTTTGGCCACTAGAGGGCCAAAATATATCAGCAGCTCACAATGAAGGTAAAAACTTCACCTCTCGCACAAGTGTTCATTAAAAATCATGTTTTACAGAAATAATGTTCCTTTTGGATTGTGTTAAACTCTTTTAAAACATTTTGAAACAATTGCAGCATGCCTGAACATCCTTTCTCATGCTAATAATGCTCAAGGTAGACAGCTGTATTTGCCCAAAATTTAATGTAATCACAAAAAATGCTAAAACCAAATGCTCTTAACATGCAGTACAATAACTGCCAAAGGCATGTATATGTGCGATAAGACACACTAAATGACCAAACCTTGAAACGAGAGCTTTTTACTAAGAAGTTGCATCTTTATAACCCGAAACAGAGTTAATGTTTTACAGCTTTAATGATCTGGGAACCTTGGGAGCATCTTTCAAACTGTGTAAAATGAATAACAAACTGAGGTAAGATTGAAAACACCTGCATGATTAAAGAAAACTAAACAAAATCATGCTTAAAAACAAACATAACCAAATATGTGTTAACAAAGGCACACATAACCTCTGAGAACTTTGTATTCTTTACTTTCAAGACAATTACAGACTCCTGTGAACAAACACCTCGTGTGTAACACCAGCTAGAATGAGAGGACATGAAACAGTTGTGACATTATGAAAGAATTATAATAGCAACACACTTAAAAGTAAGGTTTCTACTGAAAACATCTGATTCAAATTACAGCGGCTAAGAAAAGACATGTGTCGACTATAAAGATCTGTGTCAACTATTAAAACCACCACAGATCCTCCCCCAGGCAGGCATGAAGTTTGTGTTTTCGACTGAAGATTTCACAGGAAGGCTTCCTTTGCACTTCTCACTGGCACTTGAGGTTAAAACAAAGTAAGCAAAGCAATCAAAGGAATTTAGGAATTTTGGTAAAAATACCAACAACAAAAACTAATGGAAAAAAGGGAGTCGACTAAACAGTAGGTAACCGATTGTGAAAATCTGGTGAGTTAAACCCCTTTTGGCTCATTCTCTGTTTATCTGAAACTTGTTGTTGTATGCACACACACACACGCACATATGTGTATATATATATATATATATATATATATATGTGTGTGTGTGTGTGTGTGTGTGTGTATACACACATTTTCTGCCTGCATGCATATGTGCAAATGATACATTTAAACCTCTGCAAATAAATAACTTCCTAGCAGTTAAACGGTAGTTTAGAAACTTGGGACACTTAAGTCACCTTAAAATGTCTTTTACTGATAACAGAGCTGAAAAAAAGACCAAAATAACTAAAGCACCCCCCACCCCCCCACCCCCCCCACCCACACCAGTGCTTCTCAAGTTCAAAGTTTGCATAAATCTGAAACAAGAGTTAACAGAAAAAAGTGTTAAAATTTAATTAAAATATAAATGTTAATAGTAGCTATTCATATTAGTGAAATAAAATAATGTTGATAAACCAAAAATAAAGATTAAAAAATGTATTAAACATTTCTTATTAACAACAACAGGTAATAATAATAATGAGATATTTTCCTCCTTATGTATTTTTTGGGTGGTGATGGTGGGGTGGGGGAATGGGGTGTATTTTCCTGAAAAGCACTGATCATGTTTTCCACGAGATGTCAGAATTGATCTACTAAATTTCTACTTCAGGTCTCAGATTTTTCCCTGAATACAAATACCAACAGAAGTAAATCGCAACTTTACATTTATAAGGCTACAATAATTTAAAGGACAGAAACATACATTATTATGTATGTATATTATGTTATTTTGTATGTTGCTTAATCATTGTTTGGTTTAATCAGACGGACCTTCCCATCATATTTAGTCTGTTTTGTTGACTTAAACATTAAGTATTATTCCAGAAATGTGCATATTTGTTCAGCATGAGAACCTTGCAGCACTGTTCCTCTGCTGTCACATAAACACGTGCTTTCCTGTGAGTCGCGTGCAGTAATAATAAAAGCCAGGTTTAGACTTGGTGATGATGTCACGAGCGGGATGCCAGGCCCACGTGCGGGCAGCCGCGGGTTCCAGCCTCTCTGGGAGGGTCGGCAGCTTCTGCTCAGCTCACGCGCGGTCAAATACTGACCAGGGAACTAAAGCTAGTCCTGGATTATCGCTTTTATTTCAATCAGTGTCGGTGACACCCCAAAAAAGAAGCCTTCTCGTTAGAAACACCTTACGTCCTTCTCCGCCCACCTCGACGATGATTCGCTCAGAAGATGCACCGGTCTGAAATCTCCATTGACCTTCGGCTCTTCCCAGCAGAAGCAAAGCATTGTGACGCGCTGCCTCCACAGGAGCGCACCGGCTCCTGCCGCTGCCCCACCTAACCCCCTCCTCCTCGGTGGAAACACAGGTGTTTTGACTGCGCTCTCGTTAATAATCTTTGGGTTTTTTTTTCTTCTAATCAATCAAGACCGAGGCAGATGCCCCGAGCTCTGTCATCCCGGCTTGTACTATGGTGGAGTTGCCATCTCTCAGTCCTTACTGGCCTCTCATCCGCTTTCTGGTGCCTTTGGCAATCACCAATGTTGCCATCGATCTCGGCGAACAGGTAGATGTCTTTATTTATCTAATTTTTTTAAGATACGGTAAAATAATGATAAAAGCTCAGCGGCTGTTTGGTCTTTGCTAGCAGCGGCTAACGGCTTCAGGCTGTTATTATCCAGCAAGTGAGGAAAGTGTTGCTTTTGTGCAGCAGCCGAGCATCATTTTTTAAAGCTTCTTAAAACACAGTGACCGTGTCTGAGAGCTGACACCGTCCATTTCAACCGCTATTTTCTGCGTAGCTAAAGCTAGCTTAGCCGGTGGACTGTTAGGTGCTCCGTGGAGGCTTCCATTAGGGTTTATATACAATATTTAGATGGAGGAGAAGAAGAAGAAGCGCGTGAACCCATCACTCAGAGGAAGGCCCTTATTTATTCTGCTTTCACAAACAACACCGTCGTCATTGCTGTTACAAAATGCAGCGACTCCTATTACCAACACACCACCTGATATCTATCAGGACATCTTGATCAATTAACATTTGTGAATGGGGGAAACGCACAGACACGCTGTAGACATTTGAAGGTTGGACATTTCCTGCCCTGTCTTAGCCAGATGATTGCTCTCAGCAGAGGGGCTCTGAGTACACAGTGTGAGAGTATTTAAAACACACACACACTGAAGCTTGGAGTTGTCAGGATTAAGCTTATGTAATGGTTCTGTTGGCTGGTATAAATAGCATGCAGCCCTGCAAAGGAGAAGGGCAGCTGTAGTAAGAAAAAGTTAATGAAAGTAATTCTGTTTTAATGCACTGTGTGGATGCTTTTACGATGGAAAGTGTTTAAAACAAACTGAATGTTTTAAATCTTCAGTCAGGGATATATGAATCATTTCTGTGCAGGTCGGTTATGACTCCTCTCATGTGCCACTAGGCTAAGTCATGTCTTTTTGCTGTCTCACCTTCTCCTCCCCTTTCTTTCCCACTTTGTTACATCTGATAAAGGCCCTCAACAGGGGCATAGCCACAGTCAAAGAGGATGCGGTTGAAATGCTGGCCAGCTACGGCCTGGCCTATTCTCTGATGAAATTCTTCACTGGTCCCATGAGTGACTTCAAGAATGTGGGCTTAGTGTTTGTCAACAGCAAGCGTGACAGGAGGAAGGCTGTGCTGTGCATGGTGGCGGCCGGGGTCATCGCATTCATCCTACACATCTTGATAGGTGTGTGTTTAACCTTTGTTTGTGTGCGCTTGATGACACGCTGTGGTAAAACCACATCCTGTAAATGTTTTGTGGGGAACCTGAAGTCTTTTTCTCTGGGAAAATGTAGAATTCAGGAAGTTCAAAACAGAAATAAAGTCACGTTACTTATGGATCTTTTCTCACATGTTTGCTTTTTTTTTTTTTTTTAGCCTATACAGATTTAGGATACTACATCATTAACAAGCTCCACCATGTGGATGAATCTGTGGGGAACAAAACGAGAAAGGCGTTCTTATATCTGGCCGCATTTCCTTTGCTGGATGCGATGGTGAGTGTGCAGAACAGCAGGATTAATCCACACAAGAAGACACAGATTTCAATGCACCTGACCTAGAAATGTTTGTTTTTTAATCCTCTGGTCATGCTAGTTTTAAGCCTAGTGCATCTCCATTGTATGGCCCGCCTTCCAGCAGTCAACAAAACGGGCAAAATCCAGCTTTTGTTTTTCACATCAGCCTGCATTTGTAATTAACATCTCTGTCCATTGTTCCGTGTCAAGGCCTGGATTCATGCAGGGATACTTCTCAAGCACAAGTACAGTGTCATTGTAGGATCAGCCTCCATCTCTGACGTTGTTACCCAGGTGATGAGAGCTTTTTTTTGGGGGGGCGTTTATAGTTTGATACAGAAAAGCAGCCTTCATTGGAAGCAACATGTGCTTATTGTTACTGTTTTATCCTGCAGATTGTGTTCGTGGCCATTCTCCTGCACAGTAATCTACAATGTGTGGAACCGCTGCTCATCCCAATCGTTTCCTTATATATGGGTACCTTGGTCCGGTTCAGTATTACCGGCCTGGGTTACTACTACTACATTCATGACAACATCCCAGACTCCAGTGGACTTGATGTGGGGGTAAATGCCTTTCTGGAGACAGTGCAGGAGCTTTATTGGATTAAAAAAAAAAAGCTGTATATGAAATGTTTTTTTTAGCACATCTTTTCTCTTACAGTAACATTGTTTTGGTCCTTGCAGGGTGACGCCACTATAAAAAAGATGCTGAGCTTCTGGTGGCCCCTGGCTCTCATCTTAGCTACTCAGCGCATCAGTCGACCCATCGTCAACCTCTTTGTGTCTCGTGACCTCAGGGGGTCCAGTGATGCCACAGAGGTGTGTGTATCATGTCAAATCTATACCTCTTCTTGATGGGAAGGGTTTATTTTCGCGTCCAATCTGGCTTTTATTAGTCAAGATGCCATAAACTGCGTACGACTGGATGTAAAGAATTATAAAGACTTGATTTTTACAGCCATGTGAAGCCCGTTGACTAATTTCCCCTTCAAGTTGTTGCAGATGAAACGTCAGATGCTAACAAACTCCCTCTGGAGCTTTCTGGCTTCCAGGGACCCCTAACTGCTAGAGACAATACAAAGCTGTTTACCAGAATGAACTGGAAATCATTGACAACACTGGCTGCCAGTGGTTTTGGTGATTCACCATGTAGATGTGAAACTCAGGGCATGATTACACTGAGTGAAAACATTCCTACATGTCTCTACTGTTCCTGATGCTGCCTATTGTTGGACCGGACACAATAACAAGCTCAAGGCTGTTATCCAGTGATACAAAATACTGGGAAAGTAAGAGGGACACACGCTGCTTTCATGCTGGCTATTGTTAGGCTACTGTTATTAATTTAGCTGCGTGTGATGCAGGTGGTATTTTCCAAGTTTAAGTGGCAGCGCGCCGATGACTCGTTGCTGCCATGTCTTTGTCTTTCCAGGCCGTGGCCGTGCTCACAGCCACATACCCTGTAGGTCACATGCCCTACGGCTGGCTAACCGAGCTAAGAGCGGTGTACCCTGCTTTTGATAAGGTAAATCCGACCCATTCACTGAAAGAGTTTGTAACAGAGGGTGTTTTCTGTCAGTGCCACTAATGAGCTTGTCTTACCAACAGAACAACCCCAGCAACAAGCTGAACACCGACAACCCCCTCACCAAGTCGCATGTTAAAAAGTTTACATTCTGCTGTCTGGCGCTGTCGCTCACGGTAAGATGAGTCGGTTTTTCTTTGTGTTCTCGGACGGAAACGTTTCTCAGCTGTTTGTTCAGAATGTGGTTTGTTTTGTTGGGCTTTAGTTTTTAGGTGCTTCTGCACCTGATGAGCGGCAGACACACTGAAATGCTTAAGTTACATAAACCTGTCAGCAGAATTTGACTCTGTATTTAAGTGTTTTTCCAACAGATTTCCAAAAGGTGCTGAAAGTTAGGAGAAAATAACTGCCAAGTCAGCAGAATATTAACAAAATTGGAAAAATAAGCTTGTAAATCATTTATTTCCTGTCTCCAGTGTGAAGAGATGCATCTCATCTCCTTACTAAAAACATTTATGAAACTATGAATGAGTTTTGCACTGTGCTAGATTGACTCCAGATTTGCAGGCAGATTGTTTCGTGCAGCAATATTTGGTATCAAATCCGTGTCGAGTCGATGGGAGCGTTCTAATCTGTGATGAAAGTCCATCCAGCAGTTTTGTGAGTTTTATTTTTTGGAACGGAGGTAGATTTTTCTTCATATTGACATTTGACGATTCAGAGAAGGCGTGTCGACCGCCACCAGATCCTGTTGTGAGTTATGCTGTAGGGCTTTATCGCTGCTACTTCCTTTAAACTTTTATCACCATGTCATCTTTTTCTCTGCTTCTTCAAGCTAGTAGCGACTCAACCAGATCTTCAAATTGTCCCACACATATCCTAAAGTCTGTCCGCTGTGGTACCAGCTTAGCTCATGGGTAAAGCTTTAACCTCTTTTCTAGAATAAGATGTAACAGCACCCAATATCATCGGGACTTGATGTGGAATCCTTTTTTTTTTTGCCACCTTTTGTGTTTTAGACTCTTCATAATTACTTGTAATTTTGTGTTTATTTGCATTGGTCCCAGAGTCCCACTAAGACTTCCTGTTTTGTGCACTGGTCATTATTTAAATCTCAGGTGTTTCTGGATGATCTGCTCTTTTGCTGTCTTCATTGCCTGGAACTAAGACCTGATCCAAAATGATCAATGAACATGATGATGACAGCAGAAAGCTCATCCTCTACTTTTAGCTATTTGCACATAAATGTGTTTATACAAGTTATTTATAGACCTCATCTTTTTAGTTTTGGAAAAATGTTTTAATTAAGATAAGCAAATCTATGGCTCCTCATTGGTGTCCTTTTGCGTACAGTACTAGTTGTAATTTCCCTAAGGCACAGCAGCAGCCTAGCAGTGTGTTTTTGTTTGTCTTGCTCCGCTGCATTGCAGATAAGAAGCCTTGCCGGTCAGGCTACAGCTCTAATACTAACCCAACCGGTCCAGTGTTGTATAGAAATGTTTCACATAGTTCCTGCAATGTGTTCCCCATAATCATCAATAAGTCTGAGTATGTTCTCTAATGTAAATTCTGTGAAAGGTTAAAGAAACTTGCAGAAGTGCACAAATGTTCAGAGTGATGGAGGAGGTCTACGGCTTAATTGTAGAGAGACTCGATGTACTTTTTTCTTTTTATGTCTTGGTTTCAGATTGCAGAGAGAGAGAGGGAGGCACGCATTACAGTAGAACTTGTAAAGAAGCAAAGGGGCCTTTGTATCCTGCTACAATCCCACCTAAACCTTAATAAAGTGGACATTCACATAAAACATATCAGTTGACACACTCCAAAAAAAAAAATAAACCCACATGTTTGCTGCAGTTACAGTACATACACTGCTGCAGGGTTTTCAGCTACACCAAAAAATGCCTTCAAGGTGAAACACTGAGAAGATCTTTCCCCCCCCAGTTTGCCATCTTAACAGCTTGGATAAGAAAAACAGGAAGTTTGTGGCAGAGGTTGGGTCACGAAGGAGGAGACTGGCACACCAGATGTGGAGTCCCATAGCTGTAAACATACATGTGAGGGTGTGTGCTGGGCTCTGCTGGTATGTTGTCATGCGGAAAACAAGCCCTCATGTTAGGACTTGTTTTATTACAGTGGCAAGAAAGGAAGCTCGGGAAGAACAGTTGAGCTGTGATGTCGTGTATTTAAGAGCAGAGATGAGTAACGTTGTATAACGAATGATTTGACCTTTTTATGAAAACAGACTTTATTGGGGATGTTGTAACCGTGCGTGTGGATGTGTCACTGTGTTTAGAGAGGCTGCAGTTGAGTCAAGGGAGACGGCTGTTTCACCTGATCCATTCCAATTAGTCATGCAAGTTTCCATGTTACAGTAATGATAGCTGGTAAGGTGATGCCAAATCTCATCATCATCCTGTAGTCCTTACCCATGTTCTGATTCAGGGGATTCGGTCACGAAACCATCTTGGGATTTTTACGAGAACTCCTGACGGAGACGTGTATATCATAGTTTCTTTCCCCGGTGTGTTATCAAATCGCTTTCCTTTTTGTTCATGTCATTTATAGCAAATCACATTTGACTTATGGTTGAGAGTTGGCTGGCTAGTTGTTTATTATTGTTGTGATTTTATTTATTTATTTTTTGTTTCTTGGTGGCACAGAGAAAATGAGTACATTTCCATTGCAAATTAGAGAGCCCAGTCGCGTGCAGCAAAGCCTGATGGGTATAACGCGCAGCTCACCTCGACAGCGTTTCCTCTCTAGAGGCAGGAGAGGAAAATGTGACATTAAGCAGCCATAAAGAAAGGCAGGTAGAAGAGAGCGTAGGCTGGTGGAAAGTCTGGAAACCATTAAGATTTGGTTGCTGGTTCACTTGGAGTGGAGGCTTTTGCTTGAAGGACAGGATTATTGTGGAAGATTGTCATGCTGGGGATCATAAAAGCCCAACACAGATTTAGTGTTATGTGCAGTTATGGAAAAAGAAAATGCTCCCAAAAAACTTTGTTATTTAAAAGAAAACCACATTCAGCCGCCTGTAAAACACTGCAGCCAGGTAGAGCTGGTGTTCTTATCTCCAGCTCCAACTGTTTCTAAAGCACTTTAAAACCAACACAGTGACCAGAGGGGTGTAGATCTGCCTGTCATTCACACAGAAATGAAAGGAGCAAACCTTTTGAGAATCGCTCTGAGGGGAGCACATAAAAACACAAATTAACTCTCCTCAACCTTTGGGATTTCTTTGCTTAGCCTGCTAGAATCCCCCCTTTTTAGCTGAAATATGTTTTTGTGGGTGATTTGCATAATCACCAGACTCTGTTTCCCAAAAATTTGATGTGCTTTTAAAAAAAATATGAGCTGTTTTCTTACTTATATTGCCTATTAATGCTTCATGCCTTTATTACCCCTAAATCCAGGGGTTAGCCTGGGTCAGCATCTCCAAAGCTGCTGTAGATGAAACATAATCAATAGAAGGAAGTATATTGTGGATTTTCTCTCTAATAGAAGCTGTTTTGTTTAAAAAGAAACTCATGAAGTCGGCACAGCTGAGAGTTAAAGGAATACAAGGCTCAACGGCACTCTGACTCTTAGTCAGCCTGGCTACAGTGCTGACGAGAAACCTGGGATTGTTCCTGTTTTCCTCTCAATGATGAATAATAATCTGTTCTGGCCTTACGCAAGGCTTTCATATATACTATTAAAGTTTCTTTCCACACTAAGTGAGACTCATCGTCCTGATGAACGCCATTTCCTGTTCAAGTTCTTTGATGTCTGTTGGAAAGCTTGAGCCAGCATCCTGGCATCAACATGACTAAATGTGACTAAACAGAGAGCTGCTGATGCAAGCAGCCCTACCTTGTAAGCGGGCGATACTGTGGGTTAGAAAAAGCAGCTGTCATCAGTCTCAAAGCTGATGCAAATAAATTGACAAAGGGGTGATTTTATTTGTCAATTTCAAACAAACGAATGTTTTATTCATGATCACATCAGACAGTTTGCATCTGTGTTCAGCCTCCTCTAAGGCTGGGACTGCGCAGTAATTGCTGTGAGAGATGTTATGGTAATACTGCACGTGTCATGCGACTGCCTTCAGAAACGATAACATTGTCATGCGTTCAAAAGCCCACATTCAGCCTGAAACCTCATAATGAAATCTAATGAGATGTGTCGGACAGCTCCGTGGCGGTGAAATTAATTTGCCTTTGTTCGTTTTTCAGTTTTGCTTTGTGTTGTTCTGGACTCCTCATCTGTCAGAGAAGATCCTGGTTGATGTTATTGGAGTGGATTATGCTTTCGCTGAGCTGTGTGTGATCCCACTCAGGATTTTCTCCTTCTTTCCTATGCCAGGTGAGACTCATTTGCACTCTTTATTGTCAGCTGTAGCTATTTAACTGCGCTGTCACTCGTACCAGTGGGGTGATATTTCCACTCTGTGTGTGTGTGTGTTTACAGTGACTGTTCGGGCTCATTTGACCGGATGGCTCATGACCCTGAAAAAGACCTTTGTGCTGGCTCCCAGCTCGGTTCTCCGCATCGTTGTCCTCATCACAAGTCTGGTTGTGCTGCCTTACATGGGGTAAGCGATCGCAGAGAGGGTCACACAGGTCAGCTCCGTGACTCGGGGCTGCTGTTGCTACATTTCCCTTCCATTCTGCTGAAGGGATAATTAACTTTAAAGGCGTGAGATTAGAGTACCACTTTGTGTTTCAGGGTTCACGGGGCCACACTCGGCGTCGGATCCCTCTTAGCTGGCTTCATCGGCGAGTCAACAATGGTTGCCATAGCGGGCTGTTATGTTTATCGACAACAGGTGAGAACACCTGGGTAGAGGTAATTGCAAGCATAAAAAACACTCCTTATTTCTCACAGATACGTTGAACCAGGTGTATCCATTACTAATTATAATGGCTGTGTTTAGTCTGAATGGGCACGCATCGGAGCGCGAATCATCCCCAAATACAGGCGAGAACAAAGAGCTTTTATATGATAAAGAGAACATTTGTTCTCACTGTGCAGAGTCCGTGTCTGATGAGAAAAACAAAGTGCGTGCATGGACAGGACAGTCTGTTTAAAAACATTAAAGAGCAGGTTCCAAATATTTTACATAATCTGTTCATAATTAAAGTTATCTGAATATTTGGGGCTTTAAAATGCTAAATTTAGGTAAATCCTGCTGTAAATCCTAAACTATTCATTGTAATGCTTTGAGAATTGTTGGTCGCAGAGGTTAGCCATCTCTTACTGTCTCTGTAATAACACAGGCACATAAAACACTCAACATGCCTCCTCCATCTAAAATGTGAACTTTTACCATCAGATAAACGACTCATTGCTAGAAAATGTAAAAGTAACCTTTTAAAGTGCTTATTTGTTCCTTTATCTGTATCATTAGGTGTAAAGAGATACATTTTCCACATCTTTTATGTGGTATCTGTCTGTCTAGTTTCTCTTTTTAATGATTAAACTAATACATTTATGGAGTCCTTACATTGTTCTGTGTTAAATAGGTTGGGCTAATATCCACATTGTGCACTGCTGTGTCGTGCATTTGAAACTGTGCCCTAATGAATGCTGTAATGTATCGGCACATTTTCAATAAAGAAAATCTTATTTTATCTTAGTCTTACACAGACAGTGGCATGTTGTACAACAGAGATCATCCTATATGAAGACTTATAAACGTAATAAACATTTAAAAGGCAAGTTGGAAAAATGAAGCTTTGCCATGCCATCTTCAGCAGATTGCATCTATCAGAGCATCAAATTATCGGTTGAAGAGTGAAATTGGCCCGACTTCAGCAGCATTTTCCATCTTGTAAAAGCCACACCCTTACTCCTTTATTCTCTCCTGAATGCTTTCCCTTCTATGACCATAAATTCTCACATGTAGTTACCTGTTCCCGAGTTGCATATGTATGGTTTATTATTTATACGTTTACCATCAGATTTATAACAACAAAAAAACATCCACTGATTCATCTACTTTCTTCTTTACTTTCTAATACAACTTTTCATCTGCACGCCTCTTTCGGCTAGTTAATTGTTTATCTTGAAAGACCTCCTGCACACACAGGTTAGTGATCTTAATGGCAAAGTTTTTATTTTTTTTATTATTCAACTTTGGCTTAAGCCTGTTAGCTTAGCCCAGGCTGTACGATTAGACCAGCTGTGGTGATAGCACCAGTATCTAAAGCTCTGTACTGTAACACGCTGCCTAATTTATACATGAAACTAATTTTTTGGGGGGGATTTCATCTTGTCTGGAAGCTTTGTGGTTAAATCAATGCTAATCTCTATTTTAACCAGTACTAAACATATAAATATATATTTTCTGAACCTTGTATTTCATATTAGTTACGCTACTTAGCATAGCTATCCAGTGTGCTGTTACTATGAAGTGGATGCTTAGACCCTGTGTTGTAGTGTCACTTGCTCTGAGGCTGCTTTTCATACAGCTTATAAATCCATCTTTAATCTGACATTTCCATGCTAAAACTGCACGATCCACTTCTAAATCCATTTATCCTTGTAACCAGTGGTAGGTGTATTTGCCCACTGCTTCTTTATTATAAAACATAAAATCTGCTACATATAACTCCATAAAGTAAATCTCTAAATATATTTGTAAATATAATCTATTTATTCAGTCCAGGTAATCCCTGCTTTCTTGTTTTTCCCCCTTTCTCCATCACTTCTTTTTCTTTTAGCCAAATAGAACAAATTGTAAGCAGATTAAGTTCATAGATCTTTCCATACAAGGCGGCCCTCTCCTCCCAGCGTGCAACACATTCATTCGCTGTTTCTGCATGTAAAAAAAAAATTCATAAAGCTTCTCGTGAAAAAAGCTGAATATGGATTATTTAACCCCAAAGATTTAACAGTTTTACTTCATGTGTTTGATACACATAAGTCTGTGATGCCTTACAGTGTACCACTTGGGGACTAACTATACCTACCCTGTATGACTTGCTTTCATGGATGTCTTTTCCTTTTTTTACTCAGAGAAACAGTGAGATGTTGAATGAGCTGGTAGTGGAGACCGAAGACTCTGCCCCAATGAACGATGTGTGCCCCAGGTCTCCGATGGACGCAATCCAAGAGCTCCAAGAGGAAGAGGACGAGGAGCAGGAGTGAGCAGTGATGAAAGAGAAGTCCGTCTTGGTGTGGAACTTTTCCAAAGAGGGGATCGCTTGGTGTTCTGGTGCTGGAGAAGACCTGAGCATGATTTAATTTAAGAGGGTCTAAATCACGTGAACCTACGCACCATTAAAACGCACACTGTAAAGAGAGCCATGCACCTCCAAATGTTCCATCTGTGTAAATACCACCACATTTTCCGACTTTTTTCTCTTGGTTTTTGCATCATCACATCAGCGGATGTACTAAGCATTTTCATGTGTTTACTGGTTAACAAGGGAAATCGACACAGGAGAACCTTCCTCCTCAGTGACAGTCTTCTGTCGAGTGGTAGTGGAGTTGCCAAAACACAGTTTAACTCTGATTAAGTGGCAGGGCCTTGCTTGGGTTCAGATATAGATGATTTGTGGGACTTGTTGGGTTGTGCAATTGTATTTTACATACAACAGTGTACAGACTATTGTTTTCTATAGGTATTGCATTGTGTATATTTAAAAGCCCAGAGGGGTCAGGAATCCCTCATATCACTGCGTGTTAAACAATACAGTTATGATTGTTCACTTTCCATGCAGTCTGAGAGTCAAATCAAGCATTTTCCTGGTAGTATTCAGACTGTCCTATGTACTGTACATACTGTATAGACATTCTTTGGCAAATAAAGTGCTTTATTATTATTAATCCTTTTGCTCTTACTTGATGTCATTAATGTAAATTGAAGGTAATGGTCTGGACCAATAGATATGTAGCATGAATATTTTGCAGCTGTGCCCTGGTGTAACTGCAGGGACTTTTTAAAACATGTTTTATAGTAGAGATGATCGCAGCAGCTTAAAAAAAAGTCAAAACCTTTCAAAAATGTCCCATTTTATTCAAATGCCATCCAGAACTGACAGTGCAAGAACATTGCAACAATTGGCACAATCAGTATTTCCCCGTAACTGCTCAGAGATTAGGTTAAGGAACAGCCTCGATCACAAATGACCAACATTCAGTTGTATTGTGCATTACGTCTAAGGCAACATGGAGGACCAAGCGAGCTTTTTTTCCTCTAATGAATCAAGCGGCTGGTGGTTGACGCTTTTCCCAGTTTTCTGCAGCAAGTTGGCATGTTCTTTTCTTTAGAACAGCTTGGTTAAAGGCAACATGTTACTTGTTGAGTTTAACACACATCTGTAAACACACACTCGCGTGCAAACACACACTTAATGGAAAAAAAAAAAGTTCACACCTCTGACACAGAGGCTGCTATTAATCATCTAAGTCTCCTGATCCTCATTTGCGGTTTAACCTGAAATGATCAAATCCTTCATTGACTAACTAACTGAGCCACTTCACTGATAAATCACACTTAGTTGTTTGACAATAACCAAAAGTAATAAATAAAAGGTACCCAAATTCCAGTGTAAAACTATCTTTTTGTTGTTGTCACCTGTGCTCACATCTGAGCAGAGAAATGAGAAAACAGTTAAGGAAATTTAGGCTTTTTTCTCTTCTGAAACTCAAAAATCACAGCCAGAAAACGTGTCTGGATCTAACAGATCTGTACACTTAACCACGTATAAAACTATACAGTACAGTGTGTACAAGAGCACATGAACCACATCTTGTACAGGGTCTCAAATCAGCATATTTTCAAAGGAATGTGGCATCTTGGGATACATGCTTACTCAGCCATGAGTTGGATTGAAGCCTCAGTAATTAGAATAGTTTAATGAAAAGGAAAGGATACATCCTGACATTTATCTAAATCATAAAGGTAGTCTAATGCCACATCCTCACCACCCACATATGGCTAATCCTTCAAAAATGTCTGAAAATACGAGAAATCCCCCCAAACATTAATTTAATTCTTGGTTTTGAACAGACGAAGAAATGAGATTTAACTTTATCCTGGAGTTTTAGAAGTAACAGCTGAATTTTATACCTGAGAACAAAGCCTGTTAAGTTGCTCTCTTTAACTTCTAGATTGTATAGTTACTGGTTACAAGCTTTGATTTGATCTGAAGTAAGCTTCAACTCAAAAGCATGCTAACAAGCATATCTCCCAAAACCATTCCTTTAATTGGCATAAATCTATCTTCATCAACCTGAGGAGCGTTTGTGTGGCAGGAGGTTTTTCTGCAGCTGCGATCAGCTGGAGGCGAGCATATCTTCTGTAACTGGCACGTTGTAGTGGCGGTCATCTTCTGTGACGAGGCACACAGAAGGCCAGTCGTCCTTATGGTCATCCGGGTAGTAGGTGATAAACTCCTCCGTGTCCGCCTTATATAATCTGTAAACTTGAATGGTGTGCTGAAGAGCATAGCCCAGCAGGAACATCTCCACCTGCAAAGAAAGACACAAAGCATGGGTGTAATCGTAGTTTTGTAAGAAGCTCCTGCAGTCTTTCCAAACAGCGGTGTTTCATCAGCTGTGCACAAATTCAATACTTATGGAAGCTGTGCCTGTAAAAAGCTTTAATTGATATCCTGAGAAAAACAAATCAGCCAACAGCTCATCCTTCCTGAAAGCTCCTTTACCCCGAGGCTGATTATGAAGACGTACAACTCAAAAACATCACAAGCGTCAGCATGTTTACCTGTTCAGGTCCGAGATTATAAAAACGTTACACACCCATGTCATAACGGCTCGTAAACAGCGAACAAAACACGGGATTCAGTGAAGCTAAGAAAAGCCTACCATGTACTTTCCCATGGCTTATTTACCACAAAGCTAACAAGTAAACAAACGATTCAGTTTTCAGTACCTGTTCCAGCCCAGCACTGAGGCCAACATGCCTGAGGTGGTTGGAAAGGAAGGAACGTGGACAGTCGGATGAATCCCGAGCAAACAGCAGCCAGCAGAAGAGAGGGACATCTTCACCTTTCTGCATGTGGCTGTGCAGCTCCACTGCTCTGTCCAGCATCAGCAGCTTGAGCGCCTCCAGCAGCCCGAGCTCTTCCTCTCCACCCTGGAAAACTCGCTCACACAGCCGCTGCCGCTCTGCAGCAGAGGAGCAGTCTGCTGCCGCCTGCCACTGGAGACAAATTACAGTAACACAAATCACATAAAAAAGCACAAACAAGGTGACTTATGCACAAAGTGCAATAAATAGCCATACTGGTATTCACAGGAATTCAGCCAAGACAATGTACTGTGTTTATTAGTGATAAGACGGCCGTCATGTAGATATGCAGCCGTTACTTAATGTTTAACCCAACAAAAGCAACATATTTTACTCTGCTGTTGCTCACAAAGAACCATTATTCCCTTATCCATCATCAGTTACTGATTTGTTTCCACACATAGGACAAATATTTGGTAAAAAAAAACAAGCTTTCTTTGTGACTATGCATGCTTCATCTTCAGTCAGCACAGTTTCATTTACCCAAAGAGCCGTTTTATTAAAAAGTGTTTGTTTTTTCCAACATACATGCATCACTGCACATAACGAGCACAGCAAAGGCAGGTTATAGTCCTTACAGCCATGCACGCAACCAGCACACAGCCAATAAAACAACAGAAGTTAGACTTTAAAAAACAAGTCTACAGTAAACACCAGAAATCCTCTGTGGAAGGGATGGACTATAACTTCTGCCCCGGGCCTCAGACTGTTCACAGTAAAGAGCCTCCATGCTTTTATTCGTTCCAACAGCTCTTTTGAGTGTCCGTCCATCCCTCCAATCCTTCAATATTTACTGAGCCGAGTTAATGACTGAAGAAAAAGAAAACAAGTTCTGCAGCCTAGCAAACTACCTCCTTTTGATGTACGCTAACAATCAGCCGAAATCTCTGTTGAAGAACATAAACACCCTGCTGTGGTTTACGCTCTTATAAATGTTTTCTCAGCTAAATCTGAGGCAGACCGTTTTTTGAAGAAGTTCCATGTAGCCTTTTAGAAGCTGGGTGGCATCTCCTGTGCCATCTCCAGGAAATCTCCACTGGCTAATCAGCCCTTCCTGCACCTCCAGCTGCTCTGGCAACTGTAAACAAAAACGTAAAACATCAATTAGATCACAAAGAATTGAGTCACTGAAGACTGCAGCATAGTGAGAGCTGGAACCAACTCCTTTGTTTTTATTTTCATGATGATGCTTGTGTACAGTATAGATGTAAACACCATCAAATTTCCACATTCAACATTTAAACTGCAGTTTTGTAATCAAGTCTATAAATGACAGGTGTCTTTTCAGTAGCCAGAGAAGCTAACTCAGGTAAAATCTGATGTAGTCAGACTACATTTGTCATATTAGGACAGAAGGTGTAATTAGTGTTAGCCCTTTAAATATACATTTTAAATTATTAGCTATATAAAACTGTTTCTTTCTGTGATTTAACTGGACTGGTGCAGACTGATTGAACATGTAAATGTAACATCAGCATCTATCGCATTATAAAAGAGAAACTGTCTGATCATAGGTCTTTACAATGATAACAGAACACAGACCAAAGCTTTTGTGCAACACATGAATTACACTAACAAAGATTTGGACTTGTCTACCTACTAATCACATTCTGCTTGGCTGTGGCTTTTTCCTTCATTGAATCTTGTTATCTTTTAATCTAGAAAGCTTGCAAAAGATTTGTGGGTAAGGTCACACCCTTGTTGGAGGTATTCAGGCATATATTTGGTTTATTAAACCTCAAAACAATGGTGTACAGCAGGGATGGGATACTCCGGTCCTCAAGGGCTGCGGTCCTGCAGGCATTAGAATATTTCCTGCTGCGACACATCTGATTTAAATCACCAATTATGTGCAGAGTTTGAGTTAAAGCTCTGCACAAGTCTGCTAATTGAGTCTGATGTGAGTCGGGTGTGTTACAGAAGGGAAAGTACAAACACTTGCTGGACTGTAGCCCTCGAGGACGGGAGTTGCCCATCCCTGCTGTATGGGATGAGTGTTCTTTGAATATAAATGATGTAACAGCATTAGAAAGTACTGTGCTGCATGCCTAAATGCACACTACAGGAAAACGTTGGTTCCACCGCCTGTACCAGACTGATTATCACTTAATCTCTGAAGTTCAGAAGAATGAAGCAAAGACAAAAAACAGTTCAGTATGTGTGTACATCTCTGCTCTGTGGGGTCTCGATATTTTACCAAAGCAGTATCAGATCCTGAAATACACAAGATAATCTACGAGAGAGAACAACTCCCTTTAATGTTTTTTTTTTTTGGGTGGGAACGGGAAC
>JBAMHV010000019.1:7785225-7844360 GCA_037177535.1 Pseudomugil gertrudae
CCCCCCCCCCCCCCCCCCCCCCCCCCCCCCCCCCCCCCCCCCCCCCCCCCCCCCCCCCCCCCCCCCCCCCCCCCCTCTCTTTCATCAGTCGTCACATGAGAAAACAGTTTGATGGTGTTTTTATTACAGTTAGTGGTTTGAATGAAACAAACCACAAACTGTTTTTACCTTAATTCCAGATGCAAGTTAACACTCCAGAGGAGCACACACCCCACACCACTGACTGGGACATGCAGCCAATGTTGTGGCATGAAGCTTTAATCACATTATGATGTATAAACTTTCCACAAGGTGCATTTTTAAGAAATCTTGTACATGACTTCTGTTTGATATCAAACAACATAAAAGCTAATGTCAAACAGCAGAAAGACAGCTTCCTACTAGTGCAGCAAATCTTTGCTTAAGTAGCAAACAAAGAAAAACAAAACAAAAAAAAACATTAATGACCCTTAAATCAGGGTTTGGCATTCATTCATGTAATAAAGATCTGTATGCATCTACTTTTTCTGCTTACTGAAAGGAAATAATAATTATATATATAAAAAAGGAACAAAATGAGCCAGTTCCTCTTGGCCTCTTAGTAATGTAAGAAATGTCATAATCGTGTCCATTTTTTAGGATATAACTGAACAACATTAGACAGTTGGGAAAGCACAAACTTATTTTTTTTTCACCCTAATCAGACCCAGTCCACTTACTGGCTCCTTCTAAATCTGTTTTTATTATATACTTTATACTATTATTATCCCGCGACCCCGTTCAGGGAAAAGCGGTAGAAAATGGTTGGATGGATACTATTATTATATACTATTATATTCACACAGTCACTATAACAGTAACCCACGTACACTTATTACTTAGTTACTTACCATAGTGACAGCATCTCCTTGCAACCAAACAGGTGGCTGGGTACTTTGGGACAATACCTGGAACAACGTGGCTCTGAGGGCACAGTAGTTATCCCCCCTCACTCGCCTCACACCGCTGAAGCTCTGCGACATCTCTTTATAACCCTGGAGAAACACCAGAGGAAGAATTTAATACCACATTAAAAAAACAACCGGCTTTAATGTGACACACCTCTCCTTCAGGCACTAACCTTCTTAATGAGAGCACTTTTGGCTGTATTTCCTTTCCACTCTCTCTCACTGTAAAACAGAATATCTACTGCTGGGGACAAACTGCATCTGTCCTCCACTTTTAAACCTGGGACAAGTGAACGGGGACATAATCAGCAGGACAAAAGGACTACTGTCCTAAAAACAAAGTGATACTGTAGCTTTATGTGCCTGGTGCAGTTGCATAATATAAAAGAATCCAAAGAGCACATTTACTTTCTGAGTCTGGTGGTTCATTACTTTGAGACGCAGACAACTCCTCAGCCCCTCTGTAGAGATCTTCTTCACTAAATATATAACACAAACACAAATTTAAAGCATGAAACTGGGAAACACCAAGCGTTTTTAAGCTAACACACGATAAGGTGTATTTGTATAAACCTACCGTTTTCATTTTCTTAAAATTATCCCTGGAAAATAATAAACTAAAACTTCCTTTCTTGTCTCCGGTGTTTACAACAAGGCTTTAATACATTCTCTGATCCAGTCAGCAACTGCAGGACAATGAGGCTACTGATTGACCTTTACAAACCTGTCCTCAGGATCATCCACCACCTTCTGAGTAGCATGTTCAGGATCAGCCGTTACATCGGAGCTCCCTTCCAGTTCATCCTGTTCTCCCAACACCACCTGAATCTTGACATCTTCCTCCACCTGAGGGCTTTCTTTCTCAGATGAATAGCCAACTTTTTCCTCCTTTTTCAAGCCATCATCATCTTCTGTTTGTGGCACATCATCTTTTTGCCCTGTCAGCACGGTTTCCTTCACAGCAGCCTGTTTCGGTTTCTCCAAGGAAGTTGCTTCATGCAGGCGTGCAGGACTTGAAGACTCAGCGTCTGGCTTTGCATCCTGGTCTGGTTTTACACTAGAGAGAAGAAATATTTGTCTGTTTATATACTCAAGTTTACCTTTCATCAATATAATAAAACTATTAAATCAAAAGCACATTAAAAAATTCTATTTTAAGTTTTGAAGTAGAGACACTAAACTAAATCTGCATCGTCTAGCAGTAACTTCCCCCTCTAGTGGCACAAAAACAGTATAAAAAAATCACAAGAATGCATTTTATGTAAACAAACTTCTTGTTTGGATGTAACAAACACCTAAATCTCTGACCTGTCCTCTGCATCTGCTGGATCTGTGGCTTCTGGCTCCCTGATAGAGCTGGCAGAGTCCTGTTTTTGCAAATTGTGGTCGAGTCCTGTGGGCTCCAATCCAGAGGAAGACTGAGAGACATCATGGCTCTTAAGGTCTTCAGAAACATCATGTGTGCACAACAGAGAGTCTCTGTGGTCTGAATCCACAGATGAAGTACTGTAAAGAGTGATCAGAAAGACAAACATTTCTAAGTGACGTGGAAAAGGTACAGATAAATAATACGGGATCACAGGATTTTATGTCATAACATTATTATATTGTCGTCACTGGGCATTTAATAAATCTACAGATTTCACAGATGGTATTTCACATCTGAAAAATCAGGTCAATAACTTGATAACAGTAATAGTAAATAAAAATAGCAGTGATTCCAGTTTTTGTACTTTCTGAGATCCTCTGAGAATGAAAAATACACAGCAGCTGCTTCATTTTGGCTGAAGAGCACATCGGTTTGCAGATTTCACCCGTTTGTTCAACAAGCCTACTTCTTTCTTCAGACTGGTTTTATCCATTTTTACTCAGAAATATTTCAAAGCTAATTTCTCAAATCTCCAAACACTTTAACTTCTTTACCATCTATCATAAGACTCAGCAATATGAATCAAACTTCATATTGATCATGACTTTGGGCATATATTGTTATATGATGAAGAGCGAATGCCCTCTTTCCATTCTACCAGATCCTGAATTGAGGAAAATACAACCGAACTGCAGAACCGTTGTGTGAGAAACTAGGGACATCTTTTGACTCGATAACTTGTGAAATAATTTGAGCTGTAACGGCTTATTTTCTGTTAAAGGTTTCTCACATCCTATTGCAGAAAATTTGGCCCACTGTACAAGTTGGGATCTTTGACTGGTTTATTAAACACATTTTCTTTTTCAAGTTTCCAGCTGAGGATTTGCTGCAGTGTTTAAAGATCACTGTCCTGTTACACAAAAACTATTTATACCATCTTTGGCTGTCAGACAGATAGCTTCATAATTTGCAGGAACTCTTTGGACTGTATTCAGAGGCTAACACACCACTTCTGATCAACTAATCAAATTTGCATTTGATTAACAAGAACACTAGTTTTTACACATACTGCTCCTGCGTTCTAGCTTAGTTTTTAATAAATAAACAACATTTTGCAAAATGTCATCTGTTGTTTGACTAAAGATGTACTTTTCCCCATGAACAAGCCGCTCCCCTGTAACTTACCAGCACACAGCCTGTGTGTTTGTCTCCTGACTGGCCGCAGAGATGGACGCCTCCTGACCTGTTGCTTCAGAGAGCTGAGTGTTTGGCACAGATAACACTTCATTATTTTGAGCCAACTCCTCTGATGGTTTGGCTACTTCGCTGATAGCATCTTTGGAGCATTCTTCTTCAGCATCGTTATGTACTGTTGAGTGCTCTGTTGTGTTTGTGTTGGTGTGGGAAACGTTTTCAGGGTAGACTGCTTCAGTTGTTTGTAGTACATCATCATCATCATCATCATCAGGGATTTTGTCCTGCACTAAGGTTGGATCTTTATCTGCCAGTTCCGCGGTTAAGGCTTCAAGCTCACTATGGGCTGAAGAGTTTAAAGTGCATTTAAGATGTTCAGGTGGCTCACTGTTTGCAGAAATGTCCTTTTTGTCAATTGTTTGTGATGGGATGGAGTCGTCTTTGTCAGATGTCGTATTTGGAGGTGTCACTGCACGAATATTTCCAATCTGCAAGGGTCCATTTCCCTGAATGTTACTCGGCTCCGCTTGTCCATTCTCAGGACTCTGCACATCCTCAGTCTTCTTGCGAGTAGATTTACTAAATGACACAGAACACGAGAAGCAGTCTTTCAAACTATAACCAAACACCATCAGATAAAACTCAGAGAAAAATGCTATCTTGATCATTTTCCTTTTGACAGTGAGGAGGAAAGGGGAAACATTCGACCATAATCCACTTTAATCTTTTACATTACCCATTAGTACACAAGATTATACTAATGTAACCAACACTTAGAAGTCCCCTGCCTCCTATGGTAAAATCACAATGAGTCAAAATGGGATTTGCATACAACACATCCTACACAAATCAAATGGGGACAGTCAGATTGTTCATTTACTCTGAGGATTTATCATAATCACTGATGCACCTACTATATACTCTGAGGAAATAATTTAAGAAAAACTGATTCATAACAAATAAAAAAATTGAATAGACTTAAGAATCAGTCATTAAGGTGTCTTTTTTAACATTAGTTTAACATCAGAATACCACAGTCTAACATTATACTGACACTTAATAACTTATTAAGCACGATTTTTTTTCTCATTAGTCTTTCTCGGTATCATACCTCATTTCGTCACCTCTTTCTGGACCACAAGTGCCAATCACTACTTTTTCACCAGTGCATATGGCCTTTGACTCATCTTGCAGCAAACCACTTCTTTCCTCTGCACTACCACAGGGATTTTCAGCACGACAGCAACAGTTCCCCATCTGTTTGCTCCCTCTGTCCGGGAGGTCAGACCGCCTGGTTGATGGCCTCTCGTCCAAAACAACCACAAGCGACCAGACGAGTCGCTGGAGCCTCAAAATTTTAGGGGTCCATGATGAAGGTGGCCAAGCTGTGAACAATAAAACAGTTCTGGTTACATTGGATATGTAAACATTAAATACTGTCATTTGGAAAAGGTTAATTTTATATATATATATATCCAAATTCCAAACTAATACAAATAATAATAATAAATCTTTCGATGTTATCCTGCGTTCTTAGTAAATGAAACATGCCTGTCAAAACAGAAAGCAACGCCCCACTGTAAATGTCTGTACAGAAAAGAAAGTAACATCAACAATGACAGCGACAAACTCAACGACAGCCGTCAAATCAATCAGAAAGTGTAGCAACGATGACCAGACAAACCTCGTTTTAGTTCAACTGAAGTCAACCCTCAAAGCTTTCAGTCGTGAAGCTCTTGCACTTGTGTCACTTTTGGTGAGCTGCTTAGCTAGCTAGCTGCCGTAAACTTAAAATACAAAAAAAGCACAACAACAGAGTGAGCGTCCCTGCTGTCGAAGTGGTTATTTTCCACTGAATATTACACACGTTTTGTTTGATAATAGGCTACTTAATAAAAAGAACGACATTTACTGAATGTGAAGCGGAACATCTGTTCGTAGAGACCCCTAGCTTAGCCGGAGCAGCAGGTCACGGCTCGGTCCGAGCGAATGACGTCATCATTGAGTGCGACGATCGTGTTGAAAGGTTTAAGGAGCTCTCGGAAATAGTACACCCCTAAAAACGTGTAGATGATATCACAATCACCAAATTATTATAAAAACTCTTCTATTATTCTATTTTTTTGGGAGGTGGGGGTTAATTACTAAGAAACAGCCATCTAGGAGTCAATAAAAAATAGTTTATTTTATTTTTACATCATTGTTCAGATGACTATTATGAAGTAATCATTGGCGTATTTTATTTTTGTTTTCTTTATGGATTAAATTGTGCTCTTAGTATTGTTCGTTTGGCCATATTTCAATAAAAAGTCATTTAGTCACACACACAATCATATGAACACTATGTGAAGGTTGGATGTAAAGTTTATTACAATCAAACCATATACACTAATTATTTTTTAATTGTTTGACATGAAAACAATTAATCTTCATGAAATAAACCACTTCATCTTTAACCCCATGTTTAGGTCATTTTAGTTTGTTTAGATTAATGGCTCTCACACTGTTCTCAAAGATGCCTTTTAAAATATTTCTTGGGAGTTAAACTTATGTCCTAAATGTGTCCATTTCTAAAGGCAAACGTGTTATATGTGCATTTATTTCAAAACATTCTCCAAATATAATTGAAAAACCATAAATGCAAAATATTTCCCAATATATACAAACACACTTTTTATTTTATTTAAATTAAAATTCACATCTAAACCTGCTTCATGTTACAGTTCAAGCATCATGGTCTCAAATCCTGTTGCCCAATCACTTCATGTTCCTCAGCTCCTCTATGTGTCCGATCAGCTCATCTGGCAGTCCCAGTTCTGACACAAGGTCCAAACACTGCTGCAAAAGAAGGTTTAGACCTTCACTTGTGCTGGAGAAGTCAGTGGACCCTGAGGAAAATAGTTTTATCTGGTGAGAATAATCTAAGTCCATTTTTTGTGCTCTGTTGCAGCAGTCCGATTCTTGACACCCTTCTGCGCAGTAGCCTGGTGCTTGCTCCACCTCCAGGTCCTCCATGCTCTCCGATATGTCACTCACACTCGGAGGGGGATTCTCTAAAGTCCTCCTGATGCCTTCCATGATTTTGTCCTCATGTTGTGTCACTTGCTGCAAGAGGTCAGTCACTGAGGCTGGGGTAGGATTTTCCGGATGCTGGATTCGGCACCAGCACCATATAGCACTGTGAAGACACACAAAGAGGCAACAGTGTTGCATACAAAGGCACACAGATGTGAATGGGATGAGCATTTACATGTCAATGGTCAAAACAAAAGACACTCAGGATGTTTCTCTACAAGAAAGCGACTTTTATTTCTTTAGATGATCTCACACTTACTTTTCTTCCTTTACAGCTAATGGTGATGTAGTGCTAAGCCGAGTGGTGTTTATATTAAAGTTTAATTTATTTTAGCCTGAAGATTATTTTTATAGTAAATATTAAAAGGTTAAGCATTTCTACATTGACACTTAAAAACCAAAACAATAGAAATGTGCTAATAGTCTATATCTAAACGGTATACATGGTGGATACCTTGATATTCTGACAGGTTAGTTAAAAAAAACTTGACAAAAATAATAAAATTTTATTAGCTTAATATTTATTGAGCTTACAATGTTAGCTTGTGAAAGAAGGTTGATAGGTATCTGTTGTCATATCTTCTAATGCAAGTGTCAGGTTAAAATTATTATTGTTAATATTGTATTAGTTTAGACACTTTTGAGGCACATAAAGAGCAGATTTAAAATATAATTTTTTAAACCTTAATATTCCTTTGAGTCGGCCCACAGTCACAGTCTGAGCTGCTCCTTCTCTGAAGCCCTGGTTGAATCCAACCTGAAGTGAGGCCTCCTGCCCGGCATCAATTCCGTCGACATAACCATCCTGTTCACAACACCGGCAGCAATGGAGAATGGCGTCACAAATTAACCCAACAACTTGTGTTAGAGCTGCTACAAACAACGAACCCGTGTACTGCGAGTCAATGAACGAAAAAGAATCAAAAATAATTACTTTCAGCACAACATGCTAAAGTAAACAACACAAGCTTTAGCTAACTTTACCTTGATTCGTTTCTTCATGTTGGATGTCCACTCTTTAGTTTGTAAGTTAAGTTCGTCTGCATTTTCATCAAACACATCTTCAGCAGTGGACGACGCAGCTTTGAGCCAAGACATCCCTGACTTAAAATAATATTTTGTTTCTGATACTAGTGATGGTTTGCGACCATCTACTTATTGAAGCAAAAGCCAGCTTTGCTGCCTCAGCAACAACTTCCAACTAGCAGCGAAACGTCATCAATATGCGACTTTAAAGGAAACGCCAACCAAAATAGGAAAATATGCTACAAAATAAAATGCATTCGTGCGTCTTCGGCCGTTTAAAAATGGTTACTTAAAATGTCTGTTTCACAGTTTTCTTTCTTTTTTTTAATCTATCTATCCATCTAAATGTTCTGTTTTTTGTTTATATAGGCAATAATTCTATTACCCATTCATTCAAAGGGATCAGCTTTCTTATTAAGTTTTAAGTTTGGCCCTGTGATGGAGTGGTGACCTGTCCAGTGTGTCCAGTCATTTTTTTCTTCCTCTAATTGTAGATGGACCAGGCTGTCTTCTGCATTATGACAGATGAGGAAAGGGCCAAATACATCCCATCATAAGGCAACCGCTTGGCTGTTCTATCATTTTGCAGACAGAGGGAAGTAAATACTGATCAAGAAGCAATCTTGAATAGTCTTCATCAAAAGATTGCCACAAGATGGATGAAAAGGACATCTCTTAGCAGACCAACATCAACCTCTAGTTTAATGGCAAGACCCAACAATACTAATGCAGTAAAATCCAAACGGAGAATGGGCTCTGTGCACAGCTCCTTCCTGAATTTAGGCAGCACATTTGTTTCCTGTCTTTCATTACTGGTCACACTAATTAATCCAGGTGTGCCTGACCTCAGTAACCACAACAGGAATGACCTCATGAATCTTCGAGCCATCTTTGACCAAATGCATGGAAATGGCTTGGTGTTCTGAATCATTTGACCAAACCAAAGAGCGCCATCTGCTGGCTGTGGGCATCGGATGCATTAGAAGGACAACACTGACTCCTCACATCCGTCTTCCCTGTCCATGGGTTTTGGTGCTGATGGACACAGAGGTCCGGAAACTTCCTCTCGTAGAGCGGTGATGGACGAGGTGATGACTGTCCAGATGGAGGACATGATCAGATGGAAGACCTGGTCCAACTGGAACGGAACCAGCGAGCTCTGCAGAGACACACTTTCAGACTGAGGACATGGCTTCTTTCTTAGTTCGGGAATATTCGGTCCTCCAGTGAAGACTAGCGCTTCCTGTGGTCACAGATTCTGATGGGGCACAGAATGTGTCGCAACACCGGCACGCTTCCTGCTTTCACATAATGATAGTTTCTCACTTGTGATTGGCTGCTTGGTCACCGTTTTACGGCTCACCGAGCTCCAAACACGCTTTTTACTTTTTACAGTCCAAATTTAGTGCAGTTCATTTTCTACACAGAAACATTTGCTGAAGAAGGTTCATCGAAGACGAGGGACTGACGTCACTGATCACGTGACTTCCAAGCAATATACAGCCGAAGGATACAAACGTCTTCGTTCTGGTTCTGTTGCCTCAAAAGGAATCTTATAAAAACTTAAATCCCGATTCTTTCTAGTAGTGTTGTGACACAACAGCCACCCTTAGGTATATTTGCGGTTTTCTCTGAGAACTTCTCAGTGCGTTCCTTGTTTTTAACCTCTATGTTTTTAACCCTTGGTGTCCGTTGCTAAGGAGACACGTCACGTGAATTTGGCAAAAGCCCGGATGTTCCTCCCCTGGCATTGGCTCCAGCCCCCTCGCGACCCCGTTAGGGAATAAGCGTTAGATAATGGATGGATGGACGTTTTAAGTTTAATTAGACCGGTTCTTCTTCTGTATGTTGTTGACAATAATGAGTAACTATTATACTTACTGCCATCTAACGGCAATACATGGCAAAGCCTGACAGTTAGAACCGGCAGATGGCGCTATAGCATAACTATAAAACCTAACAAGGTTCCATAAGAAACGACATCGTCATGATCGTGGGCTATGAAATATATTTTATTCATATTATATATTTGTTTTTCTACCAATTTTCAGTTTGATATTTTTTAACACTCTTCAATAAGAGACGCCATTATGTATTAGAAATCACCTTTGTTGATTTAAATAAAACTGGACTAATCATAATTTAAACCAATTAAACTCTAATGACTAATTTACACTCTTTGTCTCTTTTTGTAAACGTTTTGCACAAAAGGCTGTCTGAGATTTAGAGGGAACAGAACAATACGTATTTAGTATTGTTAATGCAAGCCATTTTTTTTACCTTTCCGATGAGGTAGTCTTTCTATGATGAATTGAAATGATAAAATATAGATTTAGACAATAATCACATGTTTTGGGATGTAAAAATAGAAGTGAATATAATAAAGGATTAAATTAAAGTATTAAAATAAGCTAATTCACCGATAAGACAATCAGTAAAGTTACTGTGACTACCTCAGACAGACCTAACAATATGTAGCCTACAACAACATGATTGTTATATCTTTTTAAATCAAATCTGAAATTCATTATTGTCCTTGTTTTTAATGAGTTATTTTTGTGTCTGTGACATGTCATCCTTGAGTTGAAAAGAAAAACATTCCAACAAAAATAATGCAATGTGCACCATGATGGTTTGTTGAATAAATCACATTGATTGTGTTGAATGGAAACAATGAAAACTGTTCCATTTCTTACAAAATAGGAACCTTCAGGTGATAAAGCAATATGTGGAATGACAATAAAAAACAAACAAATGTCTTCATTAGAAATGTTGTTAAAACAGAAATGGCTGAACTACTTACAGATGCGCAGAAATGATTTAATCGGGCTCTTCAAACCTCTGTCCAGTACATTTTTGTTTTTACAGGTTTTTGTTTAAGTGTTCAACCTAAGAAATGTCATCTGTCATGACAAACACATTATTCACTCATCAATAATGCATCTTGCCAACCTTTTTCTCACTGTTGAGTAGAGAGGGAAAAAACACTCCCCCTTGTTTTATTTTCAGATTCTCTCATTCTTCATGCCACGCTTTATGGAAAACACAGGAGAGAGTGGACAGTGGGTAAATGCATTTCACCTTGGTGGAGTGCATTTGCAGCCGTTGAACAACAATGGCCTTGAGAATACTGGGAGGCCACGGTGGAGTTGTCTCTGTTCTGGAAATGGAGTCGGACTGGAGGCCTGTTTCGTGGCAGCCACACCTTTAGTCCCCTCGCTTGAAGACTCAAAACAAGCAGCCAGGGCAATCACCTGACACATTTCCATCCAATTTCCACTGCAGAATGTGTTCATTTTCAGGCTAATGGCATGTCATTTTGCAGGAGCCTTTGGTCAAGAATTAATCCTGGAATCAAAACAGATTTTCCGGGGAGCAATCTTCCATCAAGTATTGATTTTTTTACACTCACGGAGCCTGTACTCCCTAATTTAACCTGACAGCCAGAAGCACAATGGACTGGGAGCACCTTGGCGTCTCACAGAGGGAGCTTTCCTCCTCCTCCTCCTTTCCATGAAGTGAAAGAGAGATTGAGAAAGAGGAAAAAAGGACTCCCAGATGTATAAAACAAAGAGCATTGCTTACAGAAAACAGAAAGATAAAGCTTCCGTCTTTCTGTTTTGCCTCTAATTATCTTTTCGAGGATAGTGCAACTTGGACAGGTGAGGCTGAGAGGGAAGAGGAGAGAGTATTCTGGGGCCATCAGCTATCATTATGTGCCTGTTGACATCTCCCTGTCTTTGAGTGATTCTCATCTGTGATTTCCCCTGACCATTTTCTGCAGATGCACCAAGAGGGGTTTCATCATGGTCCCATAAAAAGGGCCCAAAGTGTCTGTACAGGCCCTCACTAATAAGAAAGCAAAGATGTGTCTGACCATGTCACTCCTCTCCCATCCATATCTGCTCTTGATGCCTTCAGATATGCAATCATTCTCTTTTCTCTCCTTCTTCCTCTCTGTATGTGCTGTAAGTATACTATACCCTATGTAGAGGTCAGCAGGATGAGAGGATGATGGAGGGCAGGACTGGTTATTTTCCTCTAGCTCTTAAAGCTGCGATGACCCATGTGCAGGAGAGTTGCACTTTGCCAAAAGGTTTTTCATGCGCTGCTTACAAACTACCTAACAAGAGGGGAACTATTTCACGTTTTTCTCTGCTGCTTTTAACTCTTAATCGTCCATTTCAGAGCAGAATGTGTTGTGATGTTTCTGTTCAGTCTTTTTCTTTTGCTTTGGGTATATTTGTGTAATTCCTTTTAAGACACTAGGAAAAAGTACATTTTCATATGCAGGACATGATCTTAATTCAGATCTTCAGTGAAAGGGCTGCTGCTTCCAGCAAAGGTTTTTAGTGTGTATTTTCCAGTATTAAGTCATTTCTTACACTTGTGGCCATTGGAGTGGCTAAAGTTGGGGTTTTCTTTTGTTACAAGAACACAAAGACTCCATTAAATTTGTTTAATTGTTTTGAATTATAGATATTAGACAACATAATAAACAAAGTAGTTCTCTTTATTTTTATGAATGTGAATTATGGTGTCATGAGATGATTTTTTAGTCTCATAGTCACAATTTCAGGCTGTTTAATGAATGTTTATAATTGTAAGAAACTGAATTTATTAATTAGGGGTTATTAGGTGTATTTAAAGCAAAACTTAGTAGAAAAAAGCAAAAATAAAATACTTTTTTTCAGTATTTGTAAAGTCCTTTATTAACTTTATTTATTACCCAGTAAGACATTATACTATTTTTTAACCTTTTATGAGTGAGGACATCACAAATGTTTCTATCCTCTTAAAATTGACCCAATTGGTTTCCATTATCAAGACCACACAGTGTCAAAGTCATTTGCACTTCACTTTGTTGTGACTCCTGTAGATTAACACCATGCAGAGAGGTCAGGGGATAGTTTGGAAAATGTCTCAACAAAACTGTGAGTTACCTGCTACTGAATTACTTTTATGCTAATGAAAAAACACATTTGTGTCGTAGCCCAAAAGCATAAAGGTAGATTTGAATTTCTATTGAAGTGCTTGAATGCTTTCCCTTTGCTTGTATGGATGCTCTCTGGATGCTGCAGATTGCAAACCAGTCCCAAAACAGGAAGCTTTCTTACCGAATGAGTCCAGGCAGATCTTTGTTGGACCTGCAAAACAATGTGCTTGTCCACAGTGTATCCCTCCTCCTGCCCAAAGACAGGTGGATTGTGAAAAGGTGAAAATAGATGGGTGAGATGGGAAGTCATCAAAATGTTGTGAATATAATATTTTTAAGCACAAACAAAGACACAGTGTTAGACAAATCAAAATGAATGAATCTGATTTTTTATGGCTGAGTGGAAGGTTACTGCATCTGTGTGTGTGAACCAGGTGAATGGACTCAGGCATGCAGTTCTACATGATGCCTTCTGGGTCAGCAGTGCTTCAATGTTATCATGAGCACCTAATTGGTTGATGTGTGAGCAAGGGAGTTTTCTTTCAAAGCCTCTTCTCAAAACAAGTGACTGTGTTGTTCTTCTAAGAACTCATCCTCTTGGACATTGAAAAAGCTGCATGATGCAGATGATGAAACTCACATCACAGTTGTTGTGCAAGAACAGGCTAACAAAATATGAAAATTTATTTATTTCTACAGAACTCTAAACATGGGCAGGTTCAGGAGTGCAGCTAAGGAAGGACTGGCTCCTTTGAAATATGATTGAAGTGCCTGTCTGGTCATGATGGCTGGAATCTTTACTGCTTTTAAAAGTTAAAAATTGTATAAAACAGGGGTGTCCAAAGCTGGTCAACGGCCGTTGTCCTACACTTGTTCGATTTATCCCTGTTCCCACACATATGGCTTCTATCAAATGGATTCAGGAGCCAAAGAAGCTCTACACAATGACTATTAATTTGAGTCAGGTGTGTTGGAGCAGGGATACATGGAAAACCTGCAGGTTTACTGGAGCAGTAAGCTATAGGGATGCTTTGGTTTTATTCTGTGGAAACTAAGGAAGCCTTATTTTGAAGAGAAGGAATTTAACTTGCTGTTCTGATTGGGCTGAGATGCACCATGATGAGGAACCCAGTTTAAACTGGGAGCTGGGCCTCATCAGCAGGAAGACAACCCAAAGTCAAATTTCAACATAAATTAGACGATTGCTACAGTTATAAAATGTTGGTAAAACTTTTTTATGCTTATCACATCCCTCAGACATCTATCAATGAACATGCTGCTTTGGCGTTTGCATCAGCTGATGTTGCTAATACCTTGCTCAGTGAGCACAACATATAGCATCCACAGCATGATCATCTCAGATGTGACTCCATCTCTCTGCGCTACAATGTAAACAGACTTTTTAAGAGACATGGCATCAACTTTTTTGTCTCATGAAACCAGAGGAGAGCAACAAGCTAATGGGACTGTAAGGATGTCTTAGAACTGCATGAGCACAAACGTCTTGACAATAAACTCAGACAAAACTAAAATGACTGTCCAGAACTCCTCAGCGGATTGTTGAGTCATTGATGTTGGTCTCACTTTGACCTCCAGCACAACTGTAAGAAACCTCAGTGTTGTTTTCGATCAGGACCCTCTATCCAGCATGTTTTAGAGCTAACAATATTTTACACACCAGAATGAAATGAAATGGCTTCTTGACAGGTTTACAATGAACTTAATGAGGAACTTATTTCATCTGAAAGATGTGTTGTACACATCTAAATATGCAGAGCAGAGGAGACCTGATGACCTGGATTAAGAAGTTTAAAAGGTCACTAAAACTGCTTTCTTTCATCTCTGTAATAAAGGTTAAGAAAGGTTTATTCTGACATTTATTTAGAAAGTTTAATATGAATGGATTCATATTATGTCACTGATTTGTAGAATCCTAATAGTTTATGGCACTTCAGGTCAACGCAGGCGGTATAATAATCACTGTCTGTGTGTATTAGAGTTAATTATTAAAACTACGCACTGACTTAAGTCAACTTTTTTTTATAGGATAGATGTTTCAGTCATGTCTTTGTGTATATTCACCGCATTCAGAGGAAATGTAGGCTATTTGTACGTCTAAAAGCCTGTTTGAAAAAGCTGGACGTGAACTTTTAAATAAAGTGTTATTGATCGTTTTCTTTATTGACTTTGTTTGTGAGAGGCAGGTGTGCAGTTGCAGCCTCGCACCCATTTTGCTGATGCTTTGGTGCAAAAAAATATTCCTGTTAGAAAACAGAGACGTCAGAGCCTAAAGATATGCATTAAAAAAAAACTGGGCTGCTACGAAGTTAAATGGACTATGCACAAACGCAATCACCTGCTCAAGTCAGACAGGTGTCTCTGTACAGGCCTGGGCTATTAGCACTTCTACCTGCAAATACCTAACAGTGTGACATTGCTAATAATGCTGAAAAAAGACAGAAAAAACAGAAACAACGGTGAAAGCAAAAGGGATCATATGCATGGCCAACCTCGATTGCATGTGAGGATTGGTAATTGCACCCCTAGAGGCATTTGGGTGTGCAGAGCAGCAAAGTGGGAGACGCCTGAGCAGCTTGGGCTTCACAGTTAGTGTACCAACATCTCAACCCTGAGGAGGAAGTGAAAACAACAAGGCGGAGGAGCGGAGGGTGAAGGATGTACAGACAGTTCATTTACCCAGAACATCAGCCCACCGCACATTGTCTGAAAGATAAGGAAAGTGAATGCTTCATGCCTGATGGAAAACAAAGGGAGCAATTTAAAACCATCTGCATCCAACACATGCACTCTCTCTCTCCACCTTTCCGTTTCTGTGTCCTGGCTGATATTGAAACATAATCCATTTGGAGCGCCGACATGTCATTATATTTCTATTCGGTATCCCTCTCGAGACTCAGGACAATTTCAGGTGGCTGCAAGTTGAACAGGAATGTTTTATTTCAACAAGTCAGATGCAATGAGTCTTCATAAAAAAACATTCAAGATGGAGGGACAAAAAAGGGAGAGTTTACTTTAAATCTGTCTTAAGGAGACCTTAGCTGCTCCTGTTAGCTGCTGCAGGTTCAGAAAAAGAGAAAGGGGGGGAAAAAAAGAGAAAGGAGAACTGAACAATGAATCACAAAGATACAGAGATCAAAACTCATCTTTACTTCTCGGCTGTCTTTACTAGAAACATCATACATCACACAGGCTTGGGTGTAGCCCTCAGAACACTGTACACTGCTCTTAGATCTCCAGTAAGTAAAGAAAATAAGAAGAAAAATGAAGGTTTTCCAAGAGACAGTTTTCTAAGAGTCTAGATTTTAAGTCAAACTTTGTGTGTAAGAGCCTACTTTTATTTTATTGATACATTTAATAATTTATACTATAACAGTTTGTGAGTACAACTTTACTTATTGCACTTAATTTGAACACATAGCTGTTGCTTTATTTATTTCAAGGGATTTTAAGAGTTATTTCTAATCCAAATAAGTTTGCTTTAGAATGATTCCTCTGAATCGAGTGCAAACGTGTGTGATGTTAAACATGATGTTTAAGAACTGAAGTGCTGCTTTACCGTCTAGTTAGTTAAAGTTAAATGATTCATTCATTGTTATAGAATACTATAAAACAACCATAGTGAGATTTTAAATGGTTTTCTTTTCTCTAGCAACAAATAAATAAATAAATACAACTTTATTAAACATGACAAACAGAAACAAATCATTTGAAAAGAAGCTTTTCTTCTTCTTTTTGTTTTTTTTTTGCAAATTTGAGGTACACTATTTTGCTCATCTGCCCTCCTTCGCCTTTAAGCAATTGTGCTTTACTTCCTGTTCATAAGCATACCTGGTTTGTTTGCTTCACCTAGTTGTCATCAGTAAACCTTTGGTTTTAGTTATTTGCCAGGTTGTTCATTGTGTTTTCATTGTGGGCTTCCTCTACTCTCCACGCTTCTGTCTTCCCTTCATCTAAATCTTCTGCCACACACCCCATGAAATTCTGGTGCCTTTCCAAAAGTGGAAGTCATGCCATGCACACTCATGCCTCTCCACCATCACAGATGTAGATTTGCTCATGTTTTTATCTTTGCATTGCAGAGTTTTCAGTGCTGACTTATAAAAAGCATATTTTGTTCCCACTAGTTCCCATTCGGCCATGTTAACACTCAGGGAACTGTGTCCATCTCTTCATATCAGGTGTAATAAAAAGCCCACCTATCGGTGAACTAAAAATAAAAACAAGATGGCTTACTAAAAAGTTTACATGTATTCCTGTTTTAATCATTGTTATTTATTATTTAGGAGGGTTACTGAAGAACAACAATTTTAAGTTGTAAGAAATAACAGAAAATAAAGCTATAGCCATAAAAGTAGTGGTGTTAATTTTACCTTTCAGTGGTTAAAATAACTACAGCAGCAACTGACTGAGCTATGAATATTATGAAAGTTTTTATTTCCATTAAACACTTTGCTAGCTTAGTGTTTCCCTTTGTATAAACAAGCCAGTAGTTTATCACCTTTTTCTTACAGAAAAACATGTATGTGTTGCCCAGACTGGCAAAACTATTCTCCACTTGTGTTAAACAGAAGTTTCTGTGGTAGCGCTGGTGTCTGTACATGTTTCATAAACAGAAAAAATGAGTTACTTTCTGTCATTTCTGTAAGCAAATTGTGTCTGTTGATGCAGAGCTACATTAATAATCTCATGACTCAGTTTTTTTCTATTTTCCGGTCAGATTTGGGATGTATTTCCTGTAAATGAAAATCTGCCCTAATAACTTGTAATTTTCTGTAAATGAATTATATTTATACAAATGTTTGTTGTCTATAAATCCTTCTTATTGACATAAGTAGTTTGCATGAAATTCCGATTAGGATTTTATTTTGAAAAGGAAAACAACATCAGTTCCAGCATCGTATTGTCTGTGTATTCCTTTTAGATTGGTCCAGAGCTTTGCAGGCCACTGCACCTTGTTTTATTTCATATTACCTTTCACAAAATGCTCAACTAAAAGATGGAAAGTAGCTGAGTTTATCTGTTTTCTTCTTATCGGACTGTATTTGCACAATGTTAAGAACAAAAACATTATTCTTGCAACAAAAAACATAATTTTTGCAGAAACACCACCGTTACTGCTCTGACTTCTGTTCCTCTTGCTCTTACAGCTTTCTATACTCCTGTCACGTCAATGTCATCCAAATTTCATATTTTGTCCTTGATATCGTAATGAAAAAGAAAAACAAAACACAAACAAAAATGTTCAATTTGGACTCAATTCCCTTTTTGCTTAACTGCCTGAAAGATGTTCATGCATTCCACAATCATTCAGTGATCGATATGTGTGCAGGTCATCCACGGTGAGTCTTGATTATTTTATATCCAGAAATATTTTCTTAGTTTGAGGAAATTCCTTCTGGAAATTGCTTTGATCAATTAATGAAAACATTTCAGTGAGTGAGCTCTCTCGACATAGTTTGAGTTCGGCCCCCAAGTAAAAGTGCGCAGAACAATTCCTAAAAAGGCATAATCAGGATTTCTCCATTCAACACACCGCATCTTTGGATAAATACCATAAAACTTTAAATTGGACCCAAATAAGAACAAAACTTTCCAGCGTGAGTTTTGTTTGCTTGTTTAAAAGCAGATTCATAGCCACAAATGACTGATAAAAAGCTCCAACCCTAACATTTACTCAGTAGAATCTGTATGGGAACTCCTTTCAGCTGAGATGCTGCTCTTCATTGAAAAGCTCTGCTGCGGTGCTGCACAGACAGAATGAAAGGTAAACCGTTATCAGCAGCAGAACACAAACAGATACGGGCCGAAAGCTGCATCTGCACAATTACATTGTTAATGGCAAAGACAATGAAAATGGTGCGAAGAGAAAACAAAAGAATATGAAATAAGTGAGTGGAGCCGCGTGCACCGCAGCCATCACTGCTCAAAAGTACATCCAGGGTTTTGAAATGAAGGCAGAGAAAGCTGAAAGGAAGACGAAAAAGCATCTTGAACATCAGTTTTCAGTCTAATGTTAATAATTTATGTTGTCTGTGCTTTTTATTATTATCATTTATTTATTTACTACTTTCTTTTCAGCAGTCTGCTCGTTTTTTCAAAGGCGTCACGGACAGGGAAGCTGGATCAAACTTTTGAGTTTAGTTTCAAAAGGCTTTCTCGTTTATTTATATATTTCTTCTTCTTTACACTTGTCTTGTTGTTATTTGGTGAGGCAAACACATGAAGGTTTGATGAGAAGCAAACCTGACATGTATTCTTTTCTCCTAACCCACAGGAGGAAATCTGAATACATGAACAAGACTCTTTTTATTTATTAAAAAAAAAGCATTTTGTCTCATTAAAATACTTCAAATGGACAATTAAATCCATTCACTCATCTTTCCACTGAGATTCTGTCAAACAAGTCCTGTTGTACATCAGTCTTTCACGAAGGGATTGGAGATGCACTTGACCGTGACCTCGCAAAGATAGAAGGCCAGAAAAGTTCAGTCTATGTCACACTTTCAATAACTGTGTTTTGTGTGTTCATTTTGAAAAGATGAAAATGGATGTTTTAAAAGTATTTGCATCAAACTGAAAACTCTGAACTCCAAGTGTAACTAATGTTTGGCATTTTTGTCCGAACCTCATCAATGAGAAAGTTACTCAGTTTGTTTGCAGCTTTTCTGGAGAATATGTAGCATCACAAAAGTCTTTGATGGAAATTATTCCCTCAATGTAAAGCAGGTGAAAGGGAGCAAATGTCTTCAGGTTAACTGGAAATGCTGCAGTTAAGGTTTCCACAAAGATCTGCAGGTAAAATGCAACTTTTTCATGATATTATTACGATGTGCTAATGTGGTCTTCTCAGGTGTCATAATTTAACAGTAATCTAAACATGCACCTTACAATTTACAGTCATTTATAAAGTGACATATTTGTATATCATACGTGGTGATACAAGATGCTCCTTTTTATATATTTAATGCTCTGATGCATCGGTTGTGACATACTAAAACTGGCTATACATGCTGCTTTCTAATGCAGCTCATGAGCTTGAGACTGTGATACCAAAGAGCCATGCAAACCTCTCTTATGAGCACTGACATGAAAGTTCCAGTAAAGAGGTAAGAGGGGTGGTGGTGGTGGACAGTGTGAAACTGGGAGAATAATTAGGCAGCATAAATATTTGGTTGGGTTAAAAACTAAATCTAGATGTGGGGATAATGTTTTGGCTTCAAACACACTATTTCACAATGTAATGTTGTTTTGTTTTTGTATGTGTCTTCTTCCTGAATGGATTTAATTGATTCACCTAAACAAACAGTACTTAAACCTTAATTATTCTTTATCTTCTTTGTGAATAACTTTAGCAGCTTTAGCATGCAGTTATATGCGGTAAGAGAATTACATAAACTGACCGTTACACTGTTTTGTACAACTTAATGAAACCAAATGAAACAGATTTCATTGACTCTTGGTCATTAACTGTTAGCAGAAACTACTGTGAACTTTTTTACAGCCTCTTTTGTTCATGATTACGTGGTCTGTGGTTGAATCTGGTGGCTGGTTGCAGAAAACATGTCATTTATTTTCAAAGCTGGCTCCTGCATCATTTAGCTCTGTGGATTAAGAAACAGGATTACTGAGACTAAAATCAATATTTAATACCGTTTACATGGCAATTCCTATATTTAATTATCTTTTTAGGATGTAGTTGCATAAAAAGAAATAACATTCCACTATAGAGAATGAAAAGTTATCTCACTGCACATATGTGCATGATAAATATCACTGCAAATTTAAAACATAACCTTTTTAACAAGTTCCTAAATCATATTAAATGTGATTAATGACATTCACTGACTAGCTAAATATTATGAGGAGTAAAATGTGTCATACGTGCGATCAGTGGTCTGCTAACGGACCAAAGAGGATGTCAGTCCTCTGGGAAAGTGATTTTGGCTTGTTAATTTCCAGATTTTACATGCAGTCAATGAAAAAAATGTTAAAAAAGTTTGCAAAAGCAGGACTCCCATCCATTTGGGTCAGTGATTAAGTCCAGCATTTTGATCTACTGTATGTTTATGTCTTAATTAAATTAAATTTTCCCATCTTTCCCATCTCCAGCCCTCCTCCGTGAAATTGGATGATTTTGGTCAAATGAAACCAAAAATACTAAGCAAAGCTAGCTTCTGGTCTTTTTTTTCTTTTGTTATTGAACTTGTGAATTAATTTAACTAGCGTATCAATGAAATGCCAACTTATAATGAGAATTGATTATGTTATTTATATTGATACAGTAAGTCAAACCAAGCAAGGTAGCATAGTTAGCTATAGTGGATGTAGGAAACTGTATGTCATGCTGTAATAATGCCAGTCTATGACTAAACCATAATAATTAGGGATGGACTTTGATATATCAGGTAATCGTATGGATTGAACATGTAGAAACCCTTTCCAGATGTTAGCAGTCAGATTCGCACACACAAAAGACACAAGCCCAGAGCAGCTATTAGCTTTTAAGCTTTGACACCTGGAATACTGAGACATCAGTTAATCATACTTTTCAACTGGAATTAAGCTTTAAAATACAACTTTAATTCAAGCTAAAAGTGACTAAGCTTTTACTCTTCATATCCATCAGGCTTCAGGTCTAACAGGGTCAACACGCGGGGCTTGTGAGCTCATGATTAAGAAATGTTTAAGGTTGTGTTGGAAGTCACTGATCTCATTGTCTCATCTTATCTGAAGACATTTGCATGTTTGACAGCTTCTTTCATAACGATTACAGATGTTCGCTTCATGGCATCACAGGTAAATATTGGTTTTAGTTTTCTGGAATGGAAACCATTGTGAAAAGTAATTCCCCGGGAAAGTCGAGACAAATTTCATGTCAAACAATTGTTTATTACTAATTATGGTACAAATCAATGTGACAGACTTGATGCTTTTTTCTTTTTAAATTTTTTTTAGAAATACACAAAGTGCTGCTTAACTGACCAAACAGATATTGCTCTATAGATTAAGTACAGTTTTCAGTCAATAAAAAGAAAAGAAAACCAACCTCTGCAGGCTTTTCAGCTTTGGTTTTTTTCAACTATCAACAAAACTTTAACAACAAAACAAACTCAGTTTGTCTGTGTTGTTAAAATGTCACTTTGTTTTGTTGCCATGGCGACAGACAGAATTCCTAATTGTGTTAAGAGCGACTTTGCAGTGAGATCCTGCTCTTCTACGCAGAACTACAGGTCTGTGAGAACCAAGAGGCCAGCCTACGTTACACAGTATGAGAAAGAAACCTACGTGTACATGAAAACAAATGAGTCATGTGTGACTTAGGAAAGCATTTCACAAAAATAAAACAACTGTATGTCACTAAATAAGAAGAAAGCAAAACACAAGCCTGTCTCTTGGTGATGAGAGCGAGCATGGTGCTACTCCTCTGGCCTCCAGCTGCTTGTATGGCATTCGTGTGATTCTCATAACAGCACTGAGGTAAACCTTGGATGATCTACTGTACATTTCTACTTTCAGTTTTTCTCCGATTTTAAAGATTGTCAACATCATGAGTCTATTTTCTCTGTACAATGTGCATAACTATAGAGCTTTGGTCCAGCATTGAAAAGTTGAGCGAAGGCATAACTCTTCTGTGTCTCCTTCAATGTTTTGTTTTGGTTACAGCTTTTGTTGTTAAGCCTCAGATCACTGCTGTTTGCTTATATATGTATATATATATATATATATATTTATCACTGCAGACATGTAGCATGTTTTAAGTTCTGGCTGAAATAAATAGTTTTTTTTGCCCTCTTGGAAGCAAAATGAACACTCAAAATGGCTAAGTTGGGTGGAAACAAGGTGAAAATCACGATAACCTGTGGCTTTTTCTTTTGCCTTTTTACAACACAGACATGTAAGGCTTTGTTTAAAATGTGTTTTCTAAAATTTACAGTGTGTGTTTATGGTTTAAAATACGGCAGCACACAGGGGACTGATGGAGTAAAAATCCTACAGGACTAAAAAAAAAAACCCCAACAAAAAACAGATAACCAAACTGACATGGAAGGACATGCATCAAGTAGACACTTGATTCTGAATAAATTGCATCAAATTTCACCTCACTTCAAATTGAGTTTACTCATTCTGACATGTGACACTTATTCTCAGCATTCACTTTTTTCTCTTTCCTGTAAGGGGTTCTGTAAGAGCCCAATATTTGTAGTGACGGTCTGAGAGTTTGTCGTGAAGAGTGACATTTCTGACAAGAAAATACTGCGTAAAACTAAAACTGCAGCATTCAAACGGTAAAGAGTGAATTATGTGAAGTTTCTCCTGTTATGAAAATGAACCAAAAACGCACCAAATACTAAGGATAAATATTTAAATAAAAAGTCAGACAATAAAAATAACAATACAGAGCTAAATAAAAACGAACACACCTCTGTGAATCTGTGTGGCTACACAAAATGAGCTCAGCAGTTTGGTCAGTGGCAACAAAAATCCTTCACCGTAATCATTAAAACAGTTCATGATAAAAGTATTTATCATGATTCATATCAGCTGTTTATTTTTGGTCACATTATAAAAAAAATTATTGTGTTCATTTTGGGATGTCAGGTGAAAATCCATTAACAAACACGTCTCAGTGTGGTTGGAGTTGAAACATGCAGAGGCAAATCTGGCAAAAAGAAACACTTTTTACATTTTTGCCGTAATAAGAAATTACAAAAGACACTGTTGTAGCTGTTTGACATGTTTTTTTTTTCTTCTTTTTTCAACACAGAGTAAAACACTTTAGAAAAAGGGGGAGAAAGCCATGTGAACAAAGAAATAAAAAAGTTAAATCTTCCCCAGTCCTTGAGCTGAAGTTTGTGTGTTCTTTGGCTATCAGGCTTTGGCAACAGAATGACACAGTAGCTCGAAACAAAGCTGTAGTATACATGACAGCGAAACCGCTCACGGGCATCATTATTAAGTGACAGTCCTTGGTTTTCCTTCCTTTTTGTTCATCCTCTGTAACAATCCCAAGAAATGATTGTTAAATACCTGTAAAAGTTGTACAAAGTTACACCGTGACTGAAAATATTCGCAAATGAAACACAAATCAGAGGCAAAAAACATTATAATGCAGTTGTTAAACAGCAAAGGTTAACTTTTCTTAAAAAAAAAGAACTTTATCAGTGTGATTCAATCTGTAGACAGCATTTTTGTCCTTTTCTAATATTTACATACAAACAATGAAGAAAAAAAGTAACTGGGACAAAGATAAAATGTACACTCAACCGCACATATAGCTTAGATTTTGCCAGTACAAATGTAAAAATTTAGATCACATTTACATTACAAAATTATTCTTAGTACTCAGATGCAACAGACTTTGGTAAATAGTGTTTTGATTTGGTATGATCTCTTTACTAAATCCCTCCTCATGGGAACCAAAATTTGGGCGACGGTCTGGTCCGTAAGGCCAGAACCTAAAACTCTTTGAAACTGCACGCCGTATGTTTTTACATAATTCTCAGATATTAATCTCTTTTTTTTGTTCTTTTTTTTTTGGTTTCGCCAAGGTCATTTACATAACTGTGATAATCACACTGACAACACAAAGTTTTTGTTTGCAAACTCATGACTGTCCATCCATCCAGGTTTCAGTTCTCATTTCAAGAGGAGTTTGTCCATCTTTGTTGTTTTTAATGGCTGCCACTTTTCCACTCCACTGTTTTGTCAGAGAGCTCGTTCATTTTGGGAGGTCCTCTAGAGAATCGGTGAGAGGGTCCATTGGTGCAGCCACGCTGAGGTCGGGCTGTTTCAAGCGCTTTATTGTGTTTTTCAGTGCTTGCCTCTTGTTGCAGAACCAGACACGCACCACCTCCCTGTCATAGTTCAGTTTCTCTGCTATTTCCGTCATTTCCTGTCCGGAGGGGTGTGTGTTCTTCTCAAAGTGGCTGTTGAGGATCTCGAGTGCCTGTGGGGTGAAAGAGGTCCTCCGCTTGCGTTTTTTCGAAGGCTCGCTGCCGATAAACTCAGTCAGGTTCTGCATGCCGGATCGGTGGCGGGCTTCAGCCTCGGCCATCCAGCGCTCCAGAACGGGCTTAATCTTCTGGGCGCTTTTAGGGGTGATGTCCAACTTCTCAAACCTGGCAGGATATAAAAGGCCAGGGTTCAGTTTGCCTGTCAGACTGCTACCTATAGTGTTCTCTTGGGCTTCCTGTGGTAGGAAAAAGTGGCTTCTCAGGATGGTGTGTCTGGGGAGAATTGAGAAAAAAGAATCTTACTTAGGTGCCTTGCCAGAACAAGGGATAAGCTGCCTGTGTTTTTAATCTCCTCAACCAGAATGCCACAGGGACTGAGACTAGCATCCAGATGCTCATCTAAGACAAGCACCACTGTGTCCTGCACCTGGAAACATGTCAGCTGCAGCAGCTGGAGATTTTGCTGCAAGCAGCATGGTCATTTTTTATTAACATTATTAGTATTATTTTGTATAATTTCTTTTTAGTTTAGTTTTTAGGGTGAGGCTGTGGTTCTCTGTCCCAATTTGGCAATAGTGGAACAAGGAGATATTGCCAATGGCTAAAAATCAGGGGCAGCTGAATGGAAAACATATCACAAAAAGTAACTAAAGAGTTTAAAGAGAGTACTTGAAAGGTCTCATAAAGCAATAAGAAAACAAAAAGGAATTACTCCTCATATCCCATTTCTTTCCTCAGGTGTTAAGATCCAAAATATGGCATGCAGTTAAATATGGCACCATCATTTATTTACAAAAATAGCCTGAATAATTAATCAAAATGTACATTTAATACATTTTTAAACATTCTTTTAACTTCTAACAACCTCTGACTTTATGTTTAATAAGAATACACGTACACACTCTTATTACTGATAATGCCTGCAACTCCAGTGTTAATCCAAACTTCACATGAACACATTTAGCAAGTCGCAGGACAAACAGAAACTAATGTAACTGCAGCTCAATGACTGTCAGGTGCTTTTTGCATGAGAGATGAAATGAAGTACATGATGTGATTTTAAATAGATGCTCCTATTTCCTGTAATGTGTCTAATCATCAATATTTGGTGGACCATGTATTTACATATAGAGAGTGTTTGTGGGGAAAAATGACAGAAATAAAAGTTTAAACTCTATTTTTATGTTTAGATGATTTCATGGTGAGAAATAAAATAGTACGGAAGGGTTGTTTTGGAGCAATTATATTTTTGGTTATTAATACTAACACACAAATGAAATAGTAACATTTTAAGTCTGACAGAGGAACCTCACTATTCAATAAAAGGCTTTATGTAATGATGCCGCTCATGTTATTTAAGCTATAATTATCCTGAGTTGAACAACTAACATTAACTTAGCAAGAGACCAGGGTTGGGACAAAAACGCTGTGGTTATACTGAAGAGTATCTACAAACATCTTCACCAAAAACCCCATCTTAATCTAATTCTAAGTCTGAATCAGCACTGACAACAAAAGACCAATCTTATCTTTATAAATAGATGTTCTATAAAAGTCGAAACACAACAAAATAAATATAGAACAAAGTTTTATTTAAACAACAGAGAAAACCAAAAGCCACCATAAAACTCTCCTCTCTGTGGAACAAACATGGCCAAAAAGGTTGTTTTTAATATCAAAGTGAGCTTAGGGCGAGATGTCTACGCATGCATGAACTTCCTCTGTTTCTACACCTCGTTGGTGCATTCCTCCTTGTCGACAGGCAGTATTATTTATAACCCCATCCTTCTCCTAAACAGTGGAAAGAGGAGGGCTCCATACTGAGGGGAATACATTAGTAAATATGAAGAGTCACCAGAGACAGGACATTTCATGGATCAACAGGAACCAAAGATACTAAAATGAGTTGAGAGCTGCTCAGCTGGGGAATGCACTTCTTCCTCTAGTGCATCAGCACGAGGGGGATGCCTCTCTAGCTCTTCTTAGAGTACCTCAGGAGTTCTGCTTAGACATGCTGCTGTATGTTTGGCCTGAGTTACAGACTGCCTGAGGGTTTAGACTCAAGAACTGCAGACGGCTATCTGAGAAGCATGTTGCTTAAATACAGCTAGATGATGTGATCTAAAAGCATACAGAGGAAGCTAGTAATTTGGCTTTAATGTGTTGACTTTGACCACAACCCTGATTCTAAAAAAAGTGGGAGTGCTGTGTAAAACATTAATGAAAATAGAATTTTATATTGTGTCTACTTTCCTGCAGGATTGTGTCTCCCCTTTAGTCTTTGTTGGATTTTTTTTTTTGTATTATGACATGGCAAATGCTTTGTGTTAGTGAAAAGTCTGGACAGCAGGTAGGCTAGATCAGCAGTTAACTCTTCTATGAAATCATGCTCTTCTGCTGGATGCAGTGTGAGTTTTAATTGTTAAAAACATGCAAGGCCTAAGAGAGACAATGTCTCAATGAGAGTAAATGTTCCTAATGCAACCCTTAAACGTTAGAAATGCAGGTTACTGCAAAGCTGGATGGTCATTCTTCTCGTTAGTCCACAGGACGCAGAATTTAGATTTTTAATCTTGATTAATCGGACTATTGAGCAGATTTCTACTTTACTTTAAATGAGCTGTGAGCCAGAAAAGATGGCACCGCTTCAGGATTGTTTTCACATATATGACTAGGTCTTTGCATGACAGAGCTTTAACTTGTGGATTGCACAGTGAACTGTATCCTCAGACAGGGAAGTTCTCCTGAGTGCATCCTCAAGCAGCCACTTTTTATCTTCAGCCTTGTCCCATGCACACAGAGATTCCTCCAGATTCTCTGAATCTTTTGATGAAATGATACTTTGTAAAGGGTGTGATCTTCTAATTCTTTGCAGTTCTCATCTAGCATCAAATAGTTAGATCTTCTCAGATCTATTGAGTAGACTCCTTATTCAGACCACACTTGGATATGTTTTATCGTCCTGCTTTATGTTGCTATATTTATTCTTCTTTAAGAAAAATGTGGAAAAACATTTTCCTATTTTGAAAATTTGTCCCCTGGCATGACCCAAAGTGCCAGTAATATGATAAAACTGGTTTATTGCTCAGCTCTACTTGCAGCTGCTGATGAAATATGGCAGAATCTGTGTAATTGCAAGGTGTTTGTTTATCCCTGTTTTATTCCTGGCTGTCTTTATGAATATCTTTAAATAAGGAGAAGAGAGCTTAGGATGAGAGTTTGATTTAAAAAATCAATTAAGGTATTATCAATGATTTTCTTCCTTTATCGTGTCATTAAAGTAAAACCCAACACGGACGATGTTCACTTCCAAATAGATTTTGGATAATGTTTTGACTTAATTTAACCAAAATCAGACTTAATTAGGCCTGAAAGAAGATACTCAGGCCCATCACCGCGTTAGGATACCCCCGTGTAATGCATGTGCCTGTTTAGATAAACTAATAAAGTGCCTGAAAACGTGATGAGCAATGAAAGCAGACAAGATGGAAGCATCTGTCAGTGTCTGTTCACTTTCTGAGTTCAGAGCAAGAGCCCCAGAGCTACGGTGACGGTCTTCTCCTCAAACTTCATGTCTATGTTGATGTTAACAAAACTAAAGCATGTGAAGTCTGCCCGCTACTTAAAACATCAGGATATCCTGTCATATGTCATACAAACACAGACAAAAAAAAAACCTGTCTTAACGGCCTGAGTAATAGCCCAGTGAGTATTTATTTTTGAAGCTAATGCTTTTTAATGTATGTTATAAATATTTGAATTATGTCTGGCTGTAAATATTTCATGTGTGATTTTTCGACTTAAAACATTATTCCAGGCCTCATAAGAACCCTGCCTCCTGTACTATTTCACATTTTATCGGCTGTTTGATGTTGATGTGATGAAAATTTTAAAGGTGCGTGACAGCGGCGTGTCACCTAAACAGTACACGCCATCAACAAAGTACGCACACTTTCAAGATGTCTTTAAAATGAATATAGCAAACCAACAGGATTACTGATGCAAACCAGGCTGCAAGTATTTAAATTTCAGAAAAGCACCAACTATTAGCTCTTTTTTTTAAACAAATCCTAATGCTTGAAATATTTCCCTACATTGTTAATGACTTATCCATTTAGTAGTCTTAAAAAAGTCATATTTTTACACCATGTGGCCCAATTATTCAGACTTGAAAGGCAAATGTGGCTCATTTGGTTTCTTCATGCAAAACGTTAGTCAAGTGGAAAAACAGGACGAATGAAACATTGATTGTCTGATTGTCTCATGAATATATAATGCACCATTTATAACTAAACTGTCCTCGTGGAAGCAGTAAAACACGGCAATCTTATTAACAGATCATCGCCGTCAAGCTCTCTCATGTTCAGGCAAAGGGAACAGCGATGCGCCTTAGTAATTATTAAATGCTTAAAGTGCTTCTGGTAATACTTGTGTATGTATTTTACATAAGTAACGTGTGCTGTCATGTCAGCGGGTGAGAGAGAAGGGAGAGGAGGAAGGGTAGGAATGGCCATGTCAGTCAATTATGTATTTTAATATCTTAATAATGTCTTTTAAAAGATGAATGGAAATAAATTGGAGCTCCTGACAGCTCATTGATGCTGCTTTGCCACATGTACTTTCACTTGACAGAATGAGGACAAATTAATTAGAAAAATGCACATTTTTGCCGTTGTTTTGCCCTTACCTGCAGATGGCAGACTGGCTGTATGCAGGCCCCTCGGCTGCGCTGAGCGCCTGGCCCACCTGAGTCTGTGTCAGGCCAAGAGACAGCCGGCGGATCTTGAATGCTTTGGCAAATTCACGAATCTCCTCCAGGTTGACCCCGTCCACCTCACTGGGTGCAGTCTGTGGGTCTACAATACAACACACACATCTCATTTTATTACCCCTCTGCTCTTCTCTCACCCTATTTACCAGAGTGAAAGAGGCACACATGCAGTCATTTGCCATCATTATATCTAAATAACAAAAAAAAAATACTCCTGCTCTGGGTCAAAACTTGTTATTTCTCTTTACTCTAAACTACGCATTTCTGAGAGACATTTGTAGAATAAGTTCCTCTGAGGTGTGAATACAGGCTGTCACATCTTTGACTTGAAGGCGTTTATCTTTTATCTTAAAGTACATAAAAACATATGGATAAAAAGCCAGTTTGTTGATTCAATAGACAGAGAGAAAGAGTGTGTGGAGCTATTGCTTTCTATATAAATACACTTATATTCTGAAGCTAGCTTTCGCAGATAAGCATTAAAGAGGGTATAAAGACATTATTACATCCATATGACCCTTTGTTCAGGCAGTTCAAGCCTTCAAAGAAGCAGCAAGCTCCGCACACAAAAAGAAACCCACTCACACAAAGAAAGAAATGCTGTTTGTAAATCCCCACATTTGTGCACATGTGAAAAACTTCAATGAGGCATTTTAAAGAATTTCCCTGCTAATAAAAAGTGATTTCACATTGTACATCAATGTCAGGTGCCCTGGCATCCTGCTTACTAAAGCAAAGTTTGTGCCTCTGAATAATTCATACTGGTCATTATCAATGAATTATTAAAGAAATCCACCAAGCGTATTTAAACAAAAATCTATGAGGCTGCCATCTCGTTGTGCCTCATAAGTGACGTGTAGCGTATGCGGCGTGCACCAGACGTGCAAATGCTGGGAGGATGAAGGATCGCAGACTGAGCACTCACAGCTTCAGGCCTCATCATCTTCACAATGATGAGCATTTCTTCATCATTCCCAGTGGAGGCTATTTACTTAGCCTGAACTGAAGGACTAATGGAACCAGTTCTCATCTGATCTGACTCTGGATCCACAATTTTCTTCAGACGTTAGGTCAGAACCCAAACATAATCTAAAATAAAACCCAACTCAGTGCATAAATGTTGGCGTAAAGCTTCATTAAACAAAAGCAATAGTCAATTAAGTGTTTTTAAAGCAAGCTTATTTAAACAATAAAACTAAGGATGCTGCTGATCTTAATGCTTATGAACTTAACTGGACAATAAAAAGTTAGTTACCCAGTTTCAGAGAAAAATTCAATCTGACTAATAGGCTGCATGTTGGAAGGATGTTCTCTGGAGTTTAATGTAACTACATTAAATGTAATTAGATGCACTGACTGCAGTTGACCAGCTGGTAATTCCTACTATAACTATTAATGCTTACTTTTTTTTCCAAGCATTTTTATCCTTGGAAATGTCACCGGAAATCCAGAAAAATAAGGTAATAAATTATAATATATCTTACTTTGTGAATCCATCCTGTTTCATTTTCTGTTTTTTACAACTGTAGATCAGAGAAGTGCTGCGTTAACACTTATAGAGATGAAAACATACGTACAGAGCGCTAAAAAGAAAAAAAAGCAACAAATAATTGGAAGTTTAAAAAAATCTAGGTCCAGTGTAATCACTTTTTCATTTTATTACTAAAGAAAAAAGAAACATCAATGTTTTGCCAATAAAACAGGCAGTTTATTTTTATTTTATTAGAGCTTCATTTCCCTCTTACTGAAACTACAAATCACTGTTTTACTCATCCATAAAGACTTTCTGTCTGAAGACATTTGCTGGCAAGTGTCTGTGCCCATGATGCGTGGTTCCTTCACTGCCCAGACATAAATGAATAAATAAAAAAATATATGTTTAATCATACTAAATAACATCAAAATATCTTTGTTCTTTTTAAAACAGAGTGAACAAATGCAAAAGATGATCAGAGTGGTCAATTTGTTGATCACAAGCAGGAGCTGTTCACGCTTAAAAGGGGATGATATTGATCACCAATGAAAACCGTGTTTTATTGGTACTTTTGAACTGCTATAAATAACCTGCAGCAGTTTTATGAAAGAAAAGAAAAAAATAACAACTGCACAAAACCAGAGCAACTCTATCTCGGTCACAATGCAGATATTAAAAAATGATTCCATTTAATAAGCTGTGTCTCACTTTCCACAGGCAGAAAGCTAACTGCATGTAAGTCTGTTTAAATATAAATACAATGTAGATTTCTTTTTATTTCTGACATCACTGCAAAACAGGGAAAGGAATTCATCTGTTTTAACAAGAATAAAAAACAAAACAACCTCAATACAAAATATTACAGTTTTCCTCTTCGTGTGATTGAGTTTTCCTCATCTGATTATTGACAGACATTTTCAGCTCTTCAGTCTGTTTCTGGCACTTTGTGGCCACTGGATGTGATAGCATTTCATTTTCTGTCAGGCTGACAGTGTGTATGTATACCGTAAATGATATTGAGAGGAATAGATATGGCTCATACTCAGCATAAAACATTAATTGTATTTACGGGAGACCTGAGCTACTATGATTTCATGCAGACTCAAAAACGGTTTATGGGATATCACCGAGCTAGAAGCAAACATAAACTAAACGCAATGTCTACAACAAGTTGATCAATGGCGACTTGTTTTTTTTATTGAATTCAGGGAAACTATGGCAGCCTCTGAAATGCGTTTACATGGAGTTTAGAAGAATCAAGTCTGACAAATAAAATTTATCTGAATAAAACTGAGTTTTTAAATGCAGTAGCTGCATGCTGACAGGCTGTGGCCCAGTGATTTATAATGCCCTGCCAAAGGCCAATGCACTGGGAAAATAAAACTTATGTTCATTATACATAACATACAACATTTTGGATTGTCTAATAAACCAAAGAAATGACATTAGAAAGAAAATAAAGCAATCAGTCAACAACTGTCTACACTGACTGTCCTCCAAGTTTAATCTCCAGCCAGTGATATTAAAGTGCAGTTTACCAGAACTACAAAGACAATTTAGTGATTATAACCATAGAGATTTAGCTTTGCTTTGCTAAAGGTCAGATATGTGTTTCTGTGATTTGTAACCATCTCTGGTACAGTGAAGGGAACCAGAATTACATTATTAACATCCAACAATGACATGTCTCCTAAAGGAAGATTCTCAATATTTAGTTAAAATATGTTCAAATGAACGACAGACTGTGTCAGCTGATGTAAGGGTACATGTTATAATAAAAATACCTCTCATATTATTCAGCATTTAAAAGAAAAAAATCATAAGGCTGGTAGCTGCTGCGGGATGAAATGAGAGCATTTTGGCAAATATATACATTTGAAATGCATCAATGAGTAATATTTCATGGCGTTGGCAGCATTTTCTGTTATTTTCAAGGATTTAAAGGAATGTTGGTAATATGTTTTCTTACTGTCAACAAACACCTGGAAAGGCTGAGAGCAAAAATAAGCCCATCTTGCAACAAAGCACTGCTTATGCTGCCTAATATCAAGTTTTTTCTGTGACACAAAGCTGCATTGTTATCCAGTAACTCATGAGTACACAACAAACTACATTGTTGTTTCTGCTGACATGTCCTACATTTGATCATTCTCACACACACACACTGCCCAGCTGCTTATAGAATACCAGATGCGTTTCATGTAAAAATTTCCTCCAAGTGATCAAAACTGGAGATTTGCTGGTTTTAAAGAAGCACAAAAAACCCATTAAGTTCCACCTTATTGAACTGGATGCACATTTTGTCTGAGACTAACTGCATCCATTTCCATGGCTACATTTCCTTAGTGAGACGTGAGGGAGATGAGCTTTTTCCGATGTAAGTGAGCTGACATTGCAGTGTCAGTGCATTTCATGAAACTGAAGGCACGTAGCAGCTTTGCGAGATATGTCGAACACTTACTGCTGACCAGCTGCCCCACGCTGAGAGCCGAGGAGGAGGAGGAAGAGGTGGAGGAGGAGGAGGAGGCCTGGTGGAGGGGACTCTGTCTGTGGGGCATGTGGAGCAGGTTTGGTTGAGATGATGCAGTCTGGCCCTGCTGAGCCTGAGGCAGCTGGACACACAAGCACACACAGAGAGCTGACATGATGTATTGACAGCAAGAAGCACAGAGAACTATCCATTATTCCTGCTACACATCATCATAACAATCATAATTTACAATAATAATCATGTCATTAAAGTAACCAGACAACAAAATTAAGATCTCAGCAGCGAGTCAACAGCTCAGCTGGCCACTTAGAAGCTGGATTTAATTAGATTTACCTTGTACCTGACAATGGTGTAATTACTGCCTGTAGTTTGCAGACTGGCAGGACAGAATTTAGTGCTATTTGACTACAGCGATGGCTTACGATTTCAGTGAGTTTAACAGAAAGTGCCTCCTGGTTCAGCCTAGGTACTCTACTGTCTATGAGCTTTATAATTGCTTTTCAGCAGAAATCAACTGTTCAAAAAAGAAAACAGCTCATGACAATTAGACTCTTCCTTCTTGTCATCACACTTGTGGGGATTCTAATAATGTCAGCCGAACGCGAAATAAAAACCTGTGGACACAGCAGTCCCCGTATCAAACATAATTCATGATCCGCCAGCTACGTGCTCTGATGGCAAAACACTATGTATTTTCATGTTTTATGCACATTTGGATTGCTTTTACAAGATCAAGATGGTATGTCTTTACTTTTAAAACGAAAAGCTGTCTCCACAGTAAACTGGGCTGGCTTCTCCTCTCCTTCTTTGCTATTAATTATTTTTTCTGTGGCATGTGTTTGTTTGGATGGTGAGGGGGGTGTCAACAGCGATGCACACACTGTCATGACTGTTGACAGGCTCGGAGAATTATCTAGCTTCACTGGAAATATTCTAGACTGCAGGCTCTGACAACCGTAAATTATGCCTGTGGAACAATGTGTACATGCCGGCTTTGAAGTGTAGACAAAAGCATAAACATTATTACAAATGCATTAATTCATTCGAGAGTATGATCTGCTGTTTTGGGTGCCACAATTAGGTGTCCGTCGGCTGATAGAGTTCATCCATTCTGCACCGCAGGGGCCTTCAATGTGAACCTTTACCCTGTAATTCTGCACTGGCATCATCATTATCAAGTCAATAACATTTTCATTGTGCATGTGTCAGTGTGCATGCATCTGTTGCTACATTTGTGCACCATATAGATCACCAAATTGAGACAGGATTTTTACCCGACTTACAGTTTGAACTCAAATTAGGGGTGCAAGACAGAACAATATTAAGAGTTTTATGTGCTAAATGGAAACAAAATGCTTCTTGTTCAAGTCAGAGAGGACAAATCAGAAGATGGGAGAGTGTGACTGAGCGAGGAGAGGAGGGAGTGAAGCGGTGGAAACTGAGGCAGGAGTGTTTGAGCTTTAGAGTTTTAAGTTAAGTGATGAAAAGTGTTGTTTTCTCTTTTTGTTTTTTCCTATTATTGCGAATTTTGCCTCGGCAGGAGTTTAGGAGCCTTGCTGAGACTGCTGACTGCTGAAAGGTTGGCTAACAAATACCTGGTAAACATGCACACACACAGGAACATATACACACTGTGATCAAATGTGGCAAAAGCTGCTATTTTTTTCCAAGTGGCATGATGCAAATGAGTGTTATGAGGGTTGAAGTAGAAAAAAAATATGAAGTGTTTAGCATCGGAATAGGACCAACTTCACAAAGTGTAATTCCACTAGGTGTTGCTCATTCCACAATTTTAAAAACAGCCTTTGATCAGATTTTGGGTGTGAATTTAAGAATGTAATAAGTTGCTCTGAGGGTGATCTTCTTTTTGTATTTGTGTGTGTTAGCACATGAGTGTATATGTTACCTGCTGACCAGGCTTGATTGGTGACAGCGTGATTCCCTGGGTGTTGATGACAGGCAGGATCTGATTGCCGATCACTGTGGCGATGATCTGGCCTTGAGCGTTGGTCAGAAGCTGAGGTGTAATTGGCTGTACCTGCAGTGCTGGGTTGCCACCCCCTGATTGGCTGGAGGACCCTGCAGAGTTGGGCATCAGTGGGATTGTTCCAATTATCTACAAAGGGGGCAGAGCGGAGATGAAATCAGCTGGGTGGATTTAAAAAGGAGAAAGTGCAGAGAGGATAAATGCTACTGGAGGTATCAGTCAAAATTATATCTGCAGCTGTGAGTGTCTTTTTATTTAGATTTTTATTTTAGTATGTATGTGTGTGTGTGTGTTGGGGGTGTGGGGATTTAAGTATAGCATGTTATCGAAAATTAAGGGTCTGTTTATATGTTATCAGTCTAATTAGAGCACTTTGAATATGAGTTGATGCGTGTGTGTGAGTCGTAGAGAAAAGCGTGCAGAAGTGTCCACTGATCAACTGTCACTGATGTGGTTTTACAGGCTGAAGCAAGTGAAGCCAAAGCATACTGCTGGGAGCGCACTGCAAAGGTCAGTGCTGAATACCTGTGTGTGTGATGGTGCACACCACTGACTGTATTATCCATCACCAGGCCAAGACCGGAATGAAAGTGTGTGTGTGTTTATGTGTGTATTTGTTCTTAAGTGTCTTTGTCTGTCTCTGAGAAGAAGTAAGGCTGCTGAGAGGCACAGACCCCCTTTTCACCCACTCACGCACACAGACAGGAAGAAGTGCAAAGAATGAGCAGGAAAAGAAACAATAAGAGGAAGAAAAGAGGCGCATCAGAGAGAGAGACAGGACCCTGTGTCTCTAATTCAACTCTCAGGGTCCCAGGGGTACACCATCCCACCTCCTCCCCCCACCATAGCACTCCCCTCCTCTGTGGCTGTAATCAGGAAGGGCAGATCAAAGGGGGTGGCAGAGTGTCACTGCAACGTTTTAGCTCTCAGAGCTGCCAGAGTGTGGCCGAGAGTGGCGCTTTAGGGGGGACTTAGCGCCTCTTCACTATGATGAAGGTTAATGTCATCTGGGGACTGGTTCTGAGCAGCTCCTGAGCAGCCGTCGCCATGGCCCCCCTGCTAGCATCGCTCCTCCACCAAGCCTCATTACCCCCAGAGAGCGGTTCAACATGGATGAGACGGCATCATTTGAAATTCTGTTATTTGGCAACAGGGCGAAGAGCTACTTCTGCTAAAATTGCAGTGTCTTGGACTCATTCTCTTTATGTTGGTATTCCAGTCTGAGCCTCTACACCACGGCCCAAAGCAACACAAAACTACAAACAGCCTTTTTCGGCTCCCACGTCTTGATTGCCACCACCGCTAATGTGCTTCAGTGGATGGTCCAACTCCCCCTCCTCCTCTCTCCCCCCATCTCTTTGACATAATAGGGAGGGATCTGTGAGAGAAAGGTGGGCCGATGATCTGTAATTCATCCCTGCCACGGCTCATTTGCTTACGTTGCTTCGCATTAGGGGAGAGATAATTTATCTCTCTCTCTGCACCGGTTTTACAAATTCCCTGTAATGCTCTCCTGCCACTTAGCATATTTTATTGCCCTGCCTGACGCCTGTGTCTCCTGAGTCCCACTGATCCCACTTTGCATGCCACTGTGGCAGGGAACTTGTTCCGTTCAATTATTCATCATCATTGGACTAAGTGGTTGTTCTATAAGCATAATAAAGGAGTGGCCAACTGACAGCTTCGGTCTTATCCCAGTGTGCAATGTTTCTCTATCTGAATATCCCTGCAGATGTTTTATAGTAATGTCACAGAGCTTAACTTAGGTTGCTAATGGTATCTTAAGTAAGCTGTCAGTGTTATGGTGAAACGTAAAGACTCTGTAGAAGCTAATGAGTTTTTATTCCAACATAATCAAGACTATTAAGTTTTTTTTAACAACAAACTGTTTAAATTTTACTAAAACAAAGTTAATTATTCAAAAGTAACATGTCACTTTGTCACAGTCTGAGTGAAATAGAAGTCACAAAATAAGTTTATTAAAAAAGTAAAGTATCAAACAACATAAGCGTACTCTGTGAGTTACTACTGAAAAATGGTGCTTAACTTAAGTGAATGAATCTTTTTCTTGCCTCTTTTAAAATACAAAGAAATACTTTAAAATTTGTTGTTTTGAGAGTTTCAAGCCTAAGCTCAAAACCCTGTCATGAAATAAAAGTATAAATTAACATATCATTTATTTACTCACTCATCATATTAAAATCTGTAGACCAAACAGCACTGTTTGCAATAAGTCTTTATTTATATGAATATGCACAAATGAGATGAGATCAGCATCGTGTGAATTTTTTATAAATGATTTAAACCAAAAGGATTACTTTAATTTCGATTGCTATCGTTGTTTATGGAGCTTTTGCAGTGCTTTTTATGGACTTTCCTTCCTATTTTGCTGTTAAAAAAACCCACCAGGAAATTCACGAGGTGAGCAACAGATAGGAATTTGACAAAGACACGAAAACCTAATTTCCTAACGCCTGATTGTGTTTCTTAAAATGCAACTTCATCACACAGCTATTTCATACATAAACAGCCTTCATCACCTCTCTCTTTCACATGAAAAAAACACCTCCCAGCTTCCATTTTTTTCTCTTATTTTGCTTTTTGCATTTGCTTCCCACTCCAGTTGTGGCTTGTGAGTAACTTTCCTCTCTCTACCCAGCAGAACTCATTAAGATTATGCTGCTCTTGTTTCCACAGAAATGTCATCTCATCTCTCCAGCCAGGGCAATCTGTGTCTTTAGCTATGGTCACCAGGCAATATCTCTGCCCATTTTCACTCCTTCACTGTTCATGTGGAGATTTGACACCCGAGAGAGAAAATGTTTGGGAAGTCTGGACTTGTGTCAAAAGACACGAGTCAAAAGAAGCTCAGATTCAGAGTAAATTAAAGCCTCAAACAGCACTCACTAAACTGAAAACAGTTCTTCCTTTATATCTTTTTTCGTTTCTCATAGAAGCACAAAATATGAGTCTTGAGTTTTTCTTTTTTTTAAAGAAAAAAATATTAGATTAGATATTAGATAGAACAGATAAAATTGGCTTATAAGTACTAACTGGCATACTCATTATTGTAATAGGATAGTTAAACACAAACCTCTGGAGCATCTGGAGAGACTCTTTTAATGCATTTCATATCATTGTACATGTATAATATTTTAGATTTTTATTTGTTATTTGGGCAAAATAACTGATCGTGGAACTTGTATGGAATTGACAGATTTATTGATAAAGAAAAGAATCAATACCTGCAGCCCTACACTACAATTACAAGGTCAATAGCAGTTTACACGGTGGTTACACTTGATCTAAGGGCCGGAGGCCTCCATCAATATACAGATGGCATGCTTATGTTGTAGTTCAGCTTCACCTACTTTGTGGGACAGGTTGCTTTGCAGGTGTACAGCAAATGTGATCATTACCTGTCACATTCGTTATCTGGCCAGCGGGCTTAACACCTGACTAAAGGGTGAAAATCATGAGAGTGAATGGGAGGAAAGAATTTTCACGCACAAAATAGAGTCATTTGGGTGAATCTAAAACACAGTTTCCTGAGTGTCTCCACCTTTCAAAATGCAAAGGTTGAGAAAAAAGACTTTAGAAAGAAGGCTTTAACATCTCTGTTGTGTGACACGTTAATCACATTTTAAAGTAACAAAGTGAAAGGTTACAGTAAAGGGAACGAAAGAAATGCCACTGATTTGTAAGGAAAACATTTATATACACATATATCTTAGAAGGAGACGTTCATAATTGTGGCTTTTATTCACAACCATAATCACTGAGCTGGGCACAAAAGAGCCTCATTGATTTTACAGAATAAAAAAGCTGAAGTCAATATAATTAAGGTTAAAAACTCCAAATGCCCATCAGACTCGACACCTTTCAAGGTTCTTGTACCTCTTCCTCATGAAAAGCTCTTTTGATAGAACCAAAAGAAAGTATATTTCTTATTTCTTTTACTTCTTAGATGTGGAATGTAAGGATGGAGAAAACTATCCCTAAATTGCAATCAAACAAGGGCCTTGAATGGATAAAAGCAGCCATCCAGTAGTAGTAAATTCCATCTGCTTTATGAGAGGTGTGTATTAGCCAGTATAATATCCCCTGTGTTTGGGGTAGGGCCTTCTGATAGGGCAGTGCATATTTCAGAACCCTCTGCCTGAATAATGTTGTGGAATAATGAGGTGGGGAGCAAAGGCTGTAGCCCAGGGCTTTGACCGTCTCTGTGACCTGATTATGTCAGGGAGTGTCAGCCACCAAGACACTACAAAAGCACAGAGCATCCCATCAAGTCCATATCCACAGTGATCTGTTCCCAGTGCTCCAGGCACCTCATGAGCCAGGGAAGTCCATACTGTGTCATTAGCAACATTTAGAATCAAGTCAGACAGCACTTTTGTGTACGTAGTCAAGCATAGTTGAACCAGTAAATGTAACTATGGAAGGTCACTTTTAAAAAACAAGCAGCCTGAATGTATTTCAGTACTGAGAACTGCTTCCAGCTGCGTCGGCATCATAATGTTTTTGTGAGGTCAACACTATAAGAGGAGAGTATAAGTCTTAAAAGATAAAACAGGGGTTAATGTAAATAACACAAAGAAGCACAAAAGGGCACAATGTCCACACAATCTTCTTTTAATATGTGCTCTGTGCACCTGAGATAAGATGATTCATTAGATAGAGCTCCACAATGACAAGCATCATCGTTCAAGCCTCTGGCTACTGATGGAACAATTCTGCAGCCACCCTTAAATATGACAAGGTCAGCGCTTTACTCCGACAGGCGCGCTAGGATAAGAGAGCCAAGGGTTTGCTTATTCCCAAAATGCCTAATATATGGTGCAGTAGTGACTGGACAAACTGATTCAAGGCAACACAGCGATCCATAGCAAGAAATCTATCCAAAAGATCAGAAATACAATACTAATGGTTTATTTGGAACTGTATGTCCATACCTGAGAAATTAACTCACAGTGGGCTGGTAACCAAGGTAACTGTTTTCTTTCTGTAGTACTTTATAGTCTGTATATAAAATTAATCACACTGAATGGTGGTAACTTGAGTAGTGTACTAACCTGTCCTTGTGCGTTGGTGACAAGCTGTCCAGTGGCTCCTTGCAGGTTTGAGAGGGTGTTCCCAAACACCTGAGAGCCAGCGATGGATCCCATGGCTGCTGCTGCCGCTACTGCTGCCTGGTTGGCCAGAGGATTCAGCTAGAAAGAGCAAAAACATCATTTGTTAGAACTATGTTTGCTAATGTCACCAGAGTAGATAATCAGAAAACAATACAGATTGCCAAAGACGCCAGTTCACAGGCTCCGTACTTTTTGTTTCCAGGGCAAGAAGAGGCAAACTGCAGTGAGGCCTATGCAGTCCATCATACAGTTCCCAGAGGTTTATGTTCCTGGACCCAGTGGGAGGCTCGAGGGTAGGGAGGAGCAGTGAAAACTGGAGGGAGACTGTGAATAAGTGGCCATTTTACCACTCTAAGTGCTTTCCCTGGCCCCTGGGGCTCCCCACGGGCTGAGGCTAGTCTGTCCACCCGCAGCCGCAGCCCACCCACTCCCTGCTCTCACAATAGAGTCAGGCAGCACCGCTATGCCTCACTGTATCGTCAGTTGCTTCAATAATTTGACTAAGAAATCCTCCTGCGCCATAAGACTCCACTGATACTGTTGAGGCAGAGGAAGGTTAAAATGACCATCTATACCCCAGTTGTAATGGACTCATCCGGTTTGGCCTGTGGTTATGAAAAAAAGCTCCTTGCATCGAAAGGGAGGTTGGAGAGCTCCGCCACATTGCTGAGATTACCCATATAAATCAAGCTAACCGCTTATTAGGGGACTGAAAATGCACTGCTGATTTGGTTGTAGTGCAGCAGAGCAAAGTCTTATTAGGTTGAGTAAGTAGATCAAAGACAAGAAGAGATAGAAGACCTCCCAATTACTCAACAGAAGAGAGAAATAATAGAAACACTGGGTGTCTTCTCCCTGCTACTACTGCTGGTTGGTTACTTAACTCAAACAAGACGGCTGAAATTAAAAGTTTATATAGAAGACTAAAAAAAAGGCTTTGCTGCAGCAGAAAAGCGTTTCTGAAATATCAACTTTTCTACACTTTCAGTTCTCTGCTGAGAATTTAGCTCTGTTCCTCTCAGATCATTCGGTTGCCATTTATCTTTTATCTTATCTCACCACCATATATTATTACACTTTTGGAAATCAAATGATGAAAAAATGCCACCAAGCGATCAATACTTTTTCATTGACAGTAAAGGTTAAGCACATTAAGAATGACACTGCATTTGTCTTATGAAATCATATTTCATGTTGGTGGCCTCAAATTGGCCGTGATTGATATTGCCTCCTCTTGTCTGAAAGTCATCCAGTTTTTCCTCGATAATCACAAGATTGTGTTTTATGTGTTCTGCGGTGGTCCCTCGAAAACAATGAACATCCCAAATGCTGAGCACAAAAAGGAAAAGCAAACTAAAGATGGCAAAAACAAAATACAAATATAATTTTGACGCATGAATAAAATATTTGAATCAGGCCGGATTAATAGTAATTCAGACAGACTTAATACCAATGCTGCTCTGCAAGCTCAGCTGCATTTAAAATGCTGTAATAAAATGGAAGAACATTACTGTTAAAATCCACTAAACTCTCAAACAACAGTGGAAAATGTATGTACTCATCACATGTTTTCTAAAATGTTTAGTTTTGTATCATATAACAATTCCATGATATGTACAATACACTTGATTTGTTGTAGTTTCACTGTAAAATATTTATGCCTATTTATGTGTTTAACCGCTTATGGTTAGCCATGTTATACCTGATACATACTGTTCCTAAGACATTTTGCAATATGGAAGAAACCTTACTGGTCTCTGCACCCTGATGAATACCAGAGAGCAGAAAATTACACTATAATAATTTTGACCTATTCTATGGTAATAAAAATTTAAACTACGGAAGAAATAAATTGTTTTATTCTGGTTTTATTAAAGAGTCAAAGAAAGTTTCATACTTGAAAAATAAATGTTTCTGCATTGTTCTTCTTAATTAAACCGTTAAGAGGTTAATAGTCTAAGGAGTCAAAGCTGCACAATATATGTTTAAAACTATACAAAAGTTTGATAATTAATATGGTAGCAAAAATATAGATAAAGAATCTATAAATCTGATAAAGAAGTATATTTATTGTAAAGCTGCTATAATGAAAACACATGTTTTATTACTCTATTTAATAAGGCAGAAATCATTGCTGACTTTGTGTACATTCAAGGCTTAAAATTGATGGATGAGTGTTGTGAAATTTAAAGATTATTTGAAAAGTTGTTTCAATAAACAAAAGTCAATTAAATGAAAGATGAAGCAGCTCCTCTTCCTCTCTTTTTCCTTAATGCGTGTGTAAAATAATAAGATAAAGCTGCATCCCATTTCAGTATGAAACCATTATATAGCACTTACTTTAACACATTTTTCTTTGTTTTTACTCATCTCAAACAAAGATGTAATATGATGAGGTAAGAGATTCTACTAAAATCAGGCTGAAATTGAAAAGAAATGAAAGCTTCTCTGGTAGTTTAGGTGAGACTGGCTGTGAATACAAATGACTGACCTGGGGGACATGTTGTTTAGGACACCTACACTATTGTAGGTGTTGTGATAGGGTAGGAAAAGCCAAAATGGTCAGTTAAGTACAGTTAAAAAAGAAACCACAGATAAAAAAAAGAGATAATGCAAAATGTTTAGGGAAGCACACCCAGAGTCTCCCTGAAAATCTGCCGGGCTTGATGTCATTGTGTGATGGATACGTTGCTGGTGAAGCTCTCAGATTGATTTGAAATATTATCATTGAGTTTCAGTGGATGATAGCCCTTCCAGATGCTATGTTATTCTGGTAAATCTAGGTGAAAAGAGAGCGGGCTTTATTGCTGCATGTCTGGCACTGGGTAATATGGATAGTGGTTAGAAGGAGAGCCAGGAATAAGGAGAGGCGAGGCTGTGTTCAACACCTAAACAGGTGATTTTCCGCCACGGTGACTCCTCTCAACACCTCAACGGGAGGCACAAAATGACAGACCTGGCCTGGTATTTGTACTGATTGCCTGTGTTGGAGGAGATAAACAGTGATCTTCCAGTTTGTGGAGCCTGCATGTTAACCATTGTGATTCTTTCTTTTTATTTACCATGAAAAAGGCATCACAAGGGTTTCAGATTATTCTGGTCAGCCATTTCACTGTTAGGATAAAAAGAACCAAAGTCACCATGTTTGTTGGAAACACATCAGTGAAACTTTATGCTAAAATTAGCAAGAAATGTAAAAGTCTTTTTAGTGTTTTGTAGCAAACAATGTGACATGATTTTATCAACTCTAACTCCCTGTAACAGCTATCATTTCCTTCATTATCCTAGTTTATTTATTCATTCATTCATTTCCTATGATACTTAATCCAATTCAGGGTCATGGGGAAGCTGGAGGTTATCCCAGCAATTAGCAGGAGAGAGGCAGGTACACTCCATGCAGGTCATCAGTCAATCACAGTCCGATATCCTGATTTAATATAGCCAAATACAAAGGGTCATATGGGGATCAACAAACACTAAATAAATGTTTTTGGCAGGGAAAAAAAGACCTGCAAATTGTTAAAACGTGAAGGGGAAGGAATATAAACTGTGCTGGGGTCTCTGGTGCCTGTTTGACCATGATGGTCACCCGGTGAAGCAACCCGTGTAATCTCAGGAATAAAGGGAAAAATAGCATCCGCGCAAACACAGGAGAGACTCCTGCAAACTAAAATCATTTGACACAAACTAACTGGAATTTATTCTTGTTTTTTCTCTTTTCATGTGGCCATTTTGAACTTAATTGCTTTCTTTCTGGGGCGGTGCAGGAAATAAAAAGAGCAAAGATAAATGGACGGATGGTGCAGACACTGGCACGGGGCAGATTTGTCAATGCTCAGGCTTTAGCAGGGAGTAAAACTTATTTTCTGCTCATCTATGAGTCAAGAGCAGAGTCAAAGGTGTATCTGCTCTAACAAAGAATACCAAAATGGACTATAAAACTATAAAAAATATTAAGGGGAGTTAGCAGCCAGCGATGTTTTTGATTGAGAATGAAAGGAGCTAAAAGTGGCTAAATATAGGTGTAATGACAGGCAGATTCAAGCTATGACAGATATATCGAAGCTTTATTTCCTAAAAGAGTGCAAAAGTGAGATCATACAGAGTAAATTAACAGTCAATAACACTTGTTTCTGCATGAAAGGTATGTCTTTTATCTGGAACAACATGAAAGTTTCCCTTGACCATCCCAGTCCACTATCCTTGTCTCCTCCCTGCTCTTTTCCCACTCTGGAGTGAAAGTAATCAGCTGTGACATGAGAAAACACGTTCTCTGTCTGTCAGGACTCCGCTAGTTCTCTGCTGACAGTCCTTTGCTAATTCTCTTCCTCCACTAAAACAGCTTCTTCCCCACCTCCCTTCCTCCCCTTCCTCACATCCACTGTGCTTATGAACATCAAAATGCCATTAGGCCCTTCAAAACACCTCTGGTCCCTTGGCTGTAGGGCCTCACACAGCAGTTGTGCTCCCTGTGCCCCGCGAGCTCAGCCTATTGCTCACCACTGGGCCTTAGTTCCAGCCGTTGTGAAAAATAAAACCCAAAAAGAGCCATTCTCGAGAAAAATATTGAGAACTGAAAGACAGATAGAGCAACTGGGGCAGATAACACTCAGCAAAATACAATAACGTGGCATCCGGTGACAGTTGGACATTATAATTGCTTAAGGCAGAGGGGGGGGGGATGGGGGTGGCAGCGGGTGTGGATGAGGAGGTGGCTGAGGTGGCATGGCAGGTGCTAATGGAGTGATGTCATATGAAACTCCAGAATGACAGCTAGTTAACTGAGGAGGTTTGGCTGATCAAATAAAATGCATTAACTCCAGGAAATGGATATCTCAGGCAGTCTCAGAAATGGCCAAATCTAATGAGGAAAAATGCAAATGAAGGGAGGAAAGAGTCATGGAAACGTTTAAACTAACTATAAAGGGATGATGGAGTGTAGGACAGTGGCCGTCAATCTCTTCACTCATTACCTTCATGTGAAATTAACAGCAGCTTTAATCATTACATAAAATCTGCTCGAGCCCATTTGTTGATAATTGTGAAGAACAGCAGCTCAGAGTGGGTTCTTTGTCATCAATCACAGCAGCAGTATATTTCCTCTGGTTGGGGAACAGTGCGAGTAAAAATATAAGTTATACCACAATCTTCTTACACTGTTTCTCTTCCTGAGGAATGATCTATAATATTTAGCTTTTTCCAGATGTATTAAATTTCAAACTATGCTGTGATTAAGTATCTACAAAAAAGTGCTGACCATTTCACCTCATGATGGGACATATTTGGTGCAGTTATTTCTGTGTCATACTGGTGCTAGGTTAGAAATCATGGAAGCAACCAGTATAGCAGTAAATCTACTGTTTCCCCAGATATGACTTTAAAGTGAATACCTAGTTATGTTTTAGTTGTGAGAAAGAGATTAGACTATAAAAACTCAGGAAGTCTATCATTATGGTGTAATCAGTAATAATAAATACTCCTCCCAGCCTTTGTAGGACCATTACTACAAATACCTAATATAAGATAAAACATGTCATATTTCAGCTGGACTGATTACAACCCATTCCTTTTCATTTAGGAGGAAATAGCATCTCTTTTCACTCTGCTGTTGTTTGACATATAAATATAGCATTTGAATGACTTTAATATCCTCCTAATCAATGTCCAGTGATCTTTTGATGTCCTCAATTCAATATAGGAAGGGTCATCCATGCTGCAGCTTTATAAACACAATAAAGGTAAATGATTACTCTCCTCCGTGGTGTCCAAAAATACAGCCAGTAATGAAGAGAAATGGAGGAATTTGAGGAGGAGGCCTGTCATGTGTCATTGGGCAACTCTAAGCCCCAAGATTAATCACAAGAGAGGGGCTCTGTGGCTAAGATGTGGTCACCCTTGATCAATAAATCCACCATCCTCCCTCTCCTCCTCCTGTGCCTCTCTGCTTCACTGTCTCTCTTACTTTTTTCCCAAAAATACTCCCAAGTCATTGCACAAGCTAAATCAGGGAGAGTGGAGAGATGAATTGATGAAATGTACGGCCATATTTGTATTGATTACTTCAGATTTGACTTCAAAGACTTCTCCATTTGACGAGTTGACTGAAGGAAGAACCCTCTCCTTGCATTCTAGTGGAGTCTCATTACAAAACCCATCAATGCACATTCCCACTAATAATGAAAAAGGACATAAAATCAACTATCAGATAAAAAATGCTTCTTATAAAGTACAGAGCAAAAGAGAACAGTTTGAAAGAATTTCAATTCGCAAAGCACGATAGGCATCTGAAAATATGTACCACATTTATCTTCAGCTAACCACAACTAAAAACACTATGGAGAAGAAATTCTGATAATATTCTGCAGGGACCACAAATGGGACTTTTGCCTTGGTCTATGAGGAGGGCATAATGCAATAACACTGCATTAAAAGGGTCTTTTTACAGCGTGGCAGTGCAGCACGGCTGTATTCCTTGTTTGAGACCGGTGCTCTGTTTGCGGTCACTAATGGGCATCAGAAATTACAGGCAGTGGAATCGCGCCCCGCGGGGGTACTGGCCTCCTCAGCGGAGCGGAGCACTTAGACGGTGTCTAAGAGGCTGCTGGAGGAGAAAGGGGGGAACTCAATGTCACAGCCCTGCCTCATAATTAAAGAAACCCTATTCCTTATCCACTGTTAGGTGAGCCCTAGCTCAGTGCTCCATCGGAAGGCTCCCATGTGGGCGTCTAATGCAAGCTGCCCCCAGTGTGCATGTGGGTTGATCAGGGAGTTGTGCCTTTCTGCTGGGTGTCGGAGCTGGAAGCCCTCTGCACATTTCCAGAGTAACGGAGCCAGGTTTAGATGAATTATAGACCTTGAAAAGTGAAGGAAATATCAACTCAGTGATGACAGAAAGCCCAGAAATCCCAGAAAAGCCTCAAAGTAAATACAAGGTGCTCTACGGGTGCAGTTTTAAAAGTGAAAGTGCCTTCACAGTTTTCCAAATGATCCCTCAGAAATATGATAAATGTACGTTTCTTCTTATTTAAAAATTCAAGGCTCATCGTTGGTCCTTAAGTCGTAGATTTTCTCCCTGCCTAATCCCTAATTTGAAGTAAATAAAAGTAGTAGAGCTGTCATGGTCAGGTTGTTTTCCTCATCTAGCTTCCATGCTTTATAATTATTCATATGAAATGTGGTGCTGTTGATGGGCAACAGTCTTATTTTCTGCTTCAGTCAACAGTGCACATTTGTATTTCTAAATTGTGGAGCGCTTGTTATGTAAGGCAATTTTCTGCCTTCTTAAGAGCCGGATCTCCTGTGCATTAATAAGAGGCCAGGCTGATCTGCTGGAGAGCAGAGGCCTGTTCATGCACCACACAGCCATGGCATTCATTTAAACACTGCCACCACATATACATACCTATATTTAAATTAAAAAAAAAAAAAAATATATATATATATATATATATATATGTAAATGTAAAAAGCATGTATATACAGCTAGTGTAGCTGCATGTAAGCCTACCTTTATGGTAATAAATTTCTCCATGAGTTTCTACCTTATACTTGACTTTTTTCACATATATGGCTTTTTCATTTATCTATTCAAACCGTCATGCAAATATGTGTACAATCATGCAGATACTCATAAAAAAGAAAAGTATTAAAAATATGTTTAAATAAAATCCAGGTTTTTTTTTTAAATCACAGACTTCAGTTTTGAATATTCTGACATGAAACAGACAATGGACTCTTCCCTTTTAACTAAAGTGTTGCCATTTTCATTGAAAGCCACAGTGTGAGCCACTGCGTCTAAATTTGAGCATGTCATTTTAATTTTGATTTAATATCCTACAAAATGAGGGCCCTGCGTTTTGCTAAATTGAATGAACACGGAGCTGATCTGGAAAAATCAATTAATAAATGTGTGGGCTCATTTACTGCACATGTTAATGTAATGGAGAAACACCCACCACCCGTATTTTATTTTAAAAAGAGAGGGGTTTAGAGCAAATTGGACATTGGTGATTCTAACAATGGTTGACATGAGTAAAAGTGCAGTGCAGTGGAAAACAGTGACATGACTGTCTGAAGAAACATCAGCTGGAGACAAAAGCAGGAGCATTGGGCCCGGGATTTGAGGAAAATGAGGAGGACGAGGAATGGGAAGATGGCAAGGAGGTGAGGAAAGATGGTGAGTGCAGACAGTCAGACTTCTTAAAGGCCATAGTGGTTGGCAGCAGCTGACCTTGGTGACGATGGGTTTTCACCAGAGGCTTCTAATGAAGGCTGATTGCTGGGGAACAGTGAGTGAGCAATGTGAAAAAAAAGGCGGGGGCGGGGGGTAAAGACGAGAGCAGAGAGTGAGAAAAGAATTGAAGAGAGACTCAGGTAATTGCAGCACTTGTGGGTTGGGGCCCTACGGTCCTGTGATGTCGGGGTGCATTGAGGAAGAAGAGAGATGTCTGTGGATGCTTTGGTGGTAAATTGTGGAGCACAGGGATGGGAGGCAGGCCCCTAGGCTGTAATTACCCCTATGACTGTGTGGATGGTGAGTGGACAGGCCCAGTGTGGGGCTTTGACAGCGATCAAGGAGAGGACTGCAAAGAGGAGAGAGACAGATGGTAGGAGTCTGACGGACGAGGAAGACAGGACACCTCCACCTCTGCCATATCCCCCCAAAAAACCAGCCATCCAGACACTGGACCAAGGTCAGAGGCTATTAGGGAACACACAACACGCTGGTTACAAGACAGCTATGACAAGAACAGCAGAGCTGTAGATGATGCCATTGCTGGATGGAGAAAGACATAATGTAGAAGAAAAACGGGAAATAAAAAGCAACTAATTAGATCAGAAGTAAAGCCATGCTAGGGCTCAGATGGATGGGACAGCTGGGTCAGGAGGGTCCAGGCATACACACTAGAATAGGGGATTTGATAGGCTGGCCTAAGCTTCCCTGTGCCACGGATCAGTATGTACTGCCTCTCCTCTTCTTGCCTGGGCTGATGTAACTCACTGGAGTGGCAAATTACACCAGACCTACAGCTGTAGCCCGACATTATGATTAATTTGATCAGTAATTTCTCCTGTTTTTCATTTTAATCGCCGCAACCATTCTGCTGTGGCAGGTCTTTCAGATCTAATTAAGATCAATTCCGGTGTAACCGACTTGGCGCGCCTTTACCCCGTCAAATCCCTGAGCTCTCCGGGCGTGGAGAAAACCCGCAGCTCTAATCAATCAACTTCCAGCAAAATCCAGCGGGCTCCCACAATCAGCCCATTAACGCACTTAAGCAAATTTCATAATCTCCCCCCTGTCTACTTGTCATCACTTTGGTGGCTATTTCAGGCCACATCCAAAAGCATTCTGCATGTTGGGGAGCAGAGCCTGTTGGAGGTGTAGAGTATGGTAAATTCTCCCAACATTCAACCAAATTAGTTGTAGTAATCTAACCAAAGACCGCTGATTCGAAGGGACACGATCTGTTGTGGTAGGTTTCTATTCTAATAAGGATATTAATGCGCAGTTTAATTAATTTTGTCACACAAATTAAAACCAGTAAAAACACGAGGGATGTAATGAATACTCAGGATTTCCTCAGTATGAGTTTACAAAGAAGATCACACACCTCCCATAAGAAGGGAATTACAATGTGACATTAATTTGAACATAATGAGTGTTTGTCCCTCTGCAGCTTTACACTTTTTTTCAGCAAATACTTGACTGGTTGAGTGATTTTACTTGTGTGGATACTGGCAGCAGGAAATAGGAGTTTTATCTATATAATGGTTATTGTATTATGGTAATTATGACTCCACTTTACTGCACACACCAATTCCTTTGGTAAAACATTATAACACCAAAAATGTCCTCTTGTGTCTTTAATTAGGACAAACAAACGACAAAGTATTTTTGTATGTTTATGATTATGTCTTTGCTCAGGGAATTTTCTTTGAAGTGAAAAACTCCAATGAATCCACCAATGAGGAGCTTAGTGGTTCTAGGACCAAAAAATGTAATCACCGACCCAAATGTTGGAGGGAAGTGGAGCAACTGTTTAAATCCTATTGCAGCCTTTGGAGGGTGCTGAGGGCACGGCCTGTCCTTGAGTGAGCTCCTCAATGGGTTATACACTCCCAGCAATGACCCAGAGAAACTAAGCCTTTTACGTCCATTCTGTGTCCCTTGTGCACACACATGCACTGACACCCCACCCCCATAATCCTATTTGATGAGGCAATATCTTAATGATACCTGATGTGGCCTCTTTGCCCCCTAAAGGAAGGTCTGTCCTCAGTCATCATAATCACCCACACGGCTTCTTTTAGAAGAACACAATCCATATAAACAAAAGGGTCTTAGTCTTATTGATGCAGTTAGATTGCTCCAAAATGACAATACCGGTTGCTGATGTTGGGCGTAAAAGGATGTAAAAGTATGGTGTTCACAGTTCCTTGGAAACTTAATAAAGAGATGGTTTGCAAGCAAAGCAAAAACTTTAAAGCCGGAGAGCCTGATTTACAAGTACTTCTCATTTAAAGTGTTTGTACATGGTAACATGTGCTTAATATGGAAATATGCATTTTGGAAAGTAGCTCTTGTATCTATAGTTGCAATGAACCCGCTATCCCGCATGTTCATTGCAACTATGAATGCAACAGCTACGAGGATGTAGCAGCTAGACTTTGGAGCCCATTAAATCCATAGGCTGTTTTTCCTGCTGAGTCTCACTAGGCCGTGACAGGGCCAGAGAGGGCTGGAAGGGGAAACAAATAGCCCAACTCATCCTGGCCATAAAGAAGCTTGCACCACAACCCAATAAGGGTCTGACGCTGATGAATGTGACCAGGGACAGAAAGGCGACCCTGGCCAGTTTCCACCAGAAATGAAACCACAGGGATATAAAATAGGTTATTATCGTCACACAGTGACAGGAAGACGGACAGAAGGGTAGAGATAGATGGACAGACAAAGTGACTAAAAAGGAGGCTGAGTAGGAAGAGCAGCATGGATTAAGAGACTGATTATGCCTGGAAAGCCTATGGATAGATAACATCAGAAACAACGGAAGGACGTGAATTGCATGACATAGCTGGTTGTTTGGTTCAATGAGCACTGAGGATTCAGTGACAAGATGCATATTCTAATAGCACCATAGATAGTGAAGTTAGCAGCCTTCATTCATACATCTAATCTAACATTAGTTTAATACTTAAGCACTATGATTAACCAAACGATTTAATCCGACATGAAAATTTTGAGATCAGCACTGTGGCTTCACTGCAAGAAGGTTGCTGGTTCGAGCCTCGGCTGGGGCGGGGATCCAACCAGTAACCTTTCTGTGTGGAGTTTGCATGTTCTCCCCGTGTTAGCGTGGGTTCTGGTACTCCAGCTTCTTCCCACAGTCCAAAGACATGCACCTTGGGGATAGGCTGATTGGAGACTCTAAATTGCCCATAGGAGTGAGTGTGTGTGTGCATGGTTGCTTGTCTAGGTGTGTTGGCCCTGTGATGGACCGTCGACCTGTACAGGGTGTACCCCCGCCTCTCGCCTGATGTTAGCTGGGATTGGCTCCAGCCCCCCACCACACCCCGATCAGGGAGAAGCGATAAAAAATGGATGGATGACAGTACTGAGACATTCGCTTCAGTTTTTCAAATATTTAGATTTTTAATCACATTGCAAATTTCTGGTCTCAGCATCAAAGTTATCAGCTAGTTCCAAAGAAAATTCAGTATCAGTTTACATGAAATATTATTTTGTTTGCAGACTCACCGGCAGAGGCATGGGTGGAGTGACGGGTGAAGGAAGGCTGCGAGCCGGTGACTGGTTGGGCCGGTGCGGTGGAGACTGCTGTGGCTGTCCAGAGGTGGACGAACAGGCAGAACCTGGAGATGGGACAGAGGTCTGCTGCTGGCTGGGAGGGGTCATGTGATGCTGGGATGACAGCTGGTTTTGGGCATGGGAGTGTGTCTGTTGGTGATGGTGTTGCTGCTGCTGCTGTTGGTGGTGTTGCTGAATCTGTTGGAGCTGCTGCAGGTGCTGGAGCTGGGAGTTCAGTGATGAGGTAGCTGTTGGTGAAAGGACAAATTCCTGATTCTTCTCTTTATCTGACATCCTAACTTACACAAACAGAGACAAATTAGCATTGACTGACAACCTGACAACAAGTGTTTTAGCACATAAAAAGAAAGTCCTCATTATTTGAAGAATATTCTAACACCTCAAATAGAAATACATGCACACATGAAGGTGTTGGAGGCACAGGTGAACAGTGAGAGACACATGTAAATTGAATGGAGCCACAACAAGATGCCTCCAGGGTTTTTAAGCTGCACGATAGTGAATTTAATTTAGCAAGCTGGAGGACAAAGCTATCAAGCCTGACTGATATAACTGCTCTCTCTGGAGCCAGAAGTCGTCATTGTCACTCGAAAAAAGACAATCTTTGGTTTAATGGCTTCAAATCTCATAAGAAAAAGACATCCATCTTCTGAGAGAGTGTTCAGAATTAAATCCATTAACTAATTGGATCCAATAATGGAATGCTATTAGGAATTCATTCCTATATTTAAATGCTTTTACATTTTCATGCAGTAAAAAAAAGAATCAGTTAACACTCTGGCTGCAGCCTCATCCTCCATGCGAACATCACCAAGAGGGATAAGTATAAAATACAAGACAAAAACGATTGTGTGATGCTGTTCCTTAATGACATCAATATTTATATAGTGGTTCCTTATAAATGTCAAGAACACAATACTGTAATTAAAAACATCTAAATAACAAACAAATAAATAGACTAAACAATAAAAACATGACTGCTCACATTTTGCTGAGAACATGTTTCTATGAATTACTTACATCATATCCTGAAACTGAGTTCATGCAGTTGTCTAAATCTGACTCAGCTGTATACACAGCAAAACACCTACAGGCCAACTGAACACACTGATTTCTGTGAATTTAAAGACACTACGGACTTGATGGGAACCAACTATCCAAGTATTTTTGATAGTTGTAAGTCCCACTTACATTCTGTTTTCAATAGCAATTTTCCTTCTTTCCTCGCCTGTCGTTCATGCAAGCTCTGGGTGAGGGGTTGGATCAAATAGAAGATTTAAGACATTTAATTGGTTTCCTCAAATAACTTATTATTATTATTAAGAATTGGCTCATGTTAACACAATTATTATAAACTGGAATAATGCGAATTTATTTGGATGAACTAGAATTCACTGAGCCGGTTGGAGCCTCGGCTGGGGCGGGGGTCAAACCGGGAATCTTTCTGTGTGGAGTTTGCATGTTCTCCCCGTGTTAGCGTGGGTTCTCTCCAGGTACTCCGACTTCTTCCCACAGTCCAAAGACATGCACCTTGGGGATAGGCTGATTGGAGACTCTAAAATGTCCATAGGAGTGAGTGTGTGTGTGCATGGTTGTTTGTCTGTGTGTTGGCCCTGTGATGGACTGCGACCTGTACAGGGTGTACCCCGCCTCTCGCCCGTTGTGAGCTGGGATTGGCTCCAGCTCTAACTGGTGATGAAAATATTAGTTTTAGTACATTATACCATAAACCTAATAGTTAAAACTAAGTTATTAATTATTCAAATAAATAAAGGACAGAAGCGGTGCATGGAAAACCTACATTTACCTCAATATTCAGGTGCTTGTGAAAAAAAATAGCAGTAATTTTAAGGTATTGTTTTCCTTATTGTGTTCAGTCTCTTGCATATTTTGCAAGCTCAAATATGTAAACCAAAGTATGCTAAAGTCAGAGGGATCATGGTTAAAATTAACAAACACAAGGTGTCCAATCTTGTGGTTGCCAAGCACCCTAAATCATCAACCCCCTCCTCTGCTTTAATATGAGGCGCCTGTGTTTTACTAAATGCAGAGCTGTGCATGTCATGATATGGACACTTGGGGTGGTGTTTTTTTGGGTTTCCTGTGTTTCTGTTTTCAGTTAAGCTTCATGTTTTGTTAATTCGTTTCACCTGTGTTTAATTTTGTTTGTGTTCACCTGGGTCTTGTTTAGTTCTGTTTGTATTTTAGTGCTTGGGTTTTGAGTTGTGGGTGCGGGTTCATTGCATTGCGTTACATGCACTGTTTGGTCATTAGTCTTAGTCTTAAGTTTTGTTGCTGGTCTGTTAAATAAACCATTTCATTTGGAGTCCGGCTGCCTCCTGTGCCTTCCCACCTGCATTTGGGTCCACACCCCACCTCCAAGCTCCACATCCTGACAGTGCATTCTGATCAAACATCTCCAGTTTGGTTTTATCTGTCCAGTAGAACAGATGTGGTTTGTTCAGATGCAATTTGGCAAATCTAAGCTGCATTGCCGTGTTATTTTTAGGGACGAGAGGCTTCTGGAAAGAGAAAATGTGTTCAGTCTTTTTCAAATTGTACTGTCATGAGCTTTAACTTGATAAGTAAGGCCCACAGAGTCCAGATCCCCCCCACTCCCCCCACTTCTCTAAACAAATCAAATGGATTGGAAAAAAAACAGGAAAAGCTAAACAAATGTTCTTTTCAGGTTTTTATAGTGACTTCAGAACATCACATTTTTTAAATATACATTTATAAAACATTTAATGTAAAACTTCCTGATGAAGTGTTACACTACATTCATGTTACAAGACACGGCTTTATAAATGATCGTAACAGGTCCTCCCAGTTTACTATTACAATCATTTACAACACTGAGGACTGAATAACAAACAACAGTTTTGAAGAGTGCTTGTAAGCATTTTTGGTTATTGTAGTGCACCACTTGTGAACACAGCGTAGACAAGCTTGTGTACACACTGAATCAATGCACTTAAATGATTTAAGTAGGCTTGTCTCATAAAAGATTAATAAAACATCAGGGCAGACAAGCCTTTGATTAGTAGGGTCACTTCAACACTAGGAAAGGCATGGCTGAACATTTGATGAAGATCAGACCATCCTTTAGTTTCCTAACTCTCCAGAAGCTCAGCCAAAGAAGCTTGGTATGAAGCTGGCATCTCTTGGCCAGTAAACAGTGCACTTTCATATTTCTTCTACTTCTTGACACATTGACACCTCTCTCACACCCCCACCATGAATTATATATCATCTGTGCAAAAGGCAAGAGTCCAATTCTCACTTGAAATGTTGGGGCAAGTTGTCTTGCAAGTGCCGAGTCCCTGACAGGACCGGGTCTTTTACTTCGCAACTTCACGACAAAATGTTGAGGCCTATTTAAAGATGGAATAAAAGGGAACAAAGACAGAGAAAACAAAAGGGGGTAAAATGAGATTTCTGTCAAAAAATTATCGAAACCAGACAAAGATCAAAGACAACTGAAGAATTTCCTCCAGCACCAGCCATTATGCCGAGGAACAAGAGGCACAACAAAAGAATAAGAGGCAAAAGAAAACAAATACAGAGGGAATATGGAAGAAGCCCCATGTGGCCTTATTATAAGGGCTACACTGCAGGTAACTATATTCTTTAACAGCAGTGCTTTATAAATTCTGTCATCTTGTTAAGACTGTCAGGACCACTGACCGTCCACTCCCCTCTAACTGGGCAACTGGCATTCTGAAACTCATTCTTTTAACCACAGCTGTCTGATTGCTTTGGTTGAGCACATAATCCAAATGGCTTGTCTCAGCTAATTGTTTGTACTCCTTCCTCCAGCAGACACCAGACCAAGTGTGAGGGTGAGCTTTATTTATGATGGAGTGAGGGTGCTGGGTTCCTATAGAGCTTATTATATCTCCAACTGTCTCTTTGTTGTGTTTCATATCCACTAGTCCTTTTCTATTGAGATGCAAGCAATGCTCCCACTTAGTCATCAACCTTCAGGGCTGGAAGAGCAAGAGATTCTCTTTCACTGTTGTCACAACTCGCCTGTGTTAATGTTTATAATGAGAAATGAGGAGGGTAGCGCTACAATGAGATACAAGCTGAACTGTGGCATTTTGCGCACCTTTTAACACATTTAACAACAATCATTGGGTACTTTGAAACACAAACGCAGAGTATTCTGGAGCCTGCAACCTCTGTGCTTTCAGAAACACTGCCATCTTTTTCTCTCTCCTCACTGGTTTTTTCTTTTTGTTTTAGTGTCACAGAAGAAATCAACTGTTATCTTTGACTGTCCCAGCCCCGGATTTGGAAGCGCTGGAGGACGAAGAAAGACTGATTGTCAGAGGTCGAAAGGCTAGGTCAAAGCAGGCTCGTTCGTCAGGCAAAATGCTATTTTTGTTTCCCGTGCGGTTGAGAGGGAAGTTGGAGGGGGGCAGCTTGCTCTCTCATTACCAGTTCTGTCTCAGTGGTCTCTACCTACTCCTTATTACAGCACTTTTCTCTCTGAGATTGATTCAAGCTCAGCTCTTCATTTTCCTCACAGAGCACAACACCACTGACTTGTACACGTTTGTATATGGAGTCGAGTCCAAAGTGCCACAGAAGTATGCCATGCCTGTATGTGTAAATGAGTGCAAAATGTTAGAAGTGTGTTAAACAAAAATACAAGAAGGCCCCTAATACATTTCATTTGTTTAAAAAGCAACAGCTAGGTGTGCATCATCTGTGGAAGAGCCCTAGCCAAGGCTGGCAGAAGAGTGACAGCAGTGATCACAGTAATCAAATCTACACAAAAGGACTTTGACTGCCTTTCATTCTATCAAAATGTACCCCATGTTCCATCAAGTAGGGTGAGGAGAAGGTAGAGATGATAATCTCATGTTGAAAGAATTTAAATCAGAATCAGAATCAGGTTTAATGCCAAGTAATTGTCATTACCAGGAATTTGACTTGATTTGCCAGTGCCTACATAAATAACATAAATAAATAAGAAACATATGAACTATGAACACAAGTAAATACTGAACAAATAACATAAAGACTGAAAAAAATTTAAAGAGGAAGAAGAAAGAAAAATGTATATACATAAAATAAAGATATCTGAGCAAAAAATATGGTTTGAAGATCGCAGAAAGAATGTTTATGAAAACCCTCCATCAGACTCATGAATATGTGTGTAGATAACTTTTTGCATCTTTCTCTTAGATTGGTGAATGCCAATCTTTTGCAAGTTGGCAGGACAGACTTACCTTTCACTTTGCATAGGAAAACAGCCTAAAAAGGTCCAATGGGACACGTACAAATGGACACAGACAGAAGACATACAAGGAAAAATCCACATAATGACAAAGGGATGACTGAAAACGTCAAACAGAAAGAAAGATGTGCAATGAGGCCCAATCGTTCTAGTTTTCAAAGCGTTAACTTGCTGATGAATAAGAAGATGGCGAGCTTCATAATATAAAAAAAGTGCAAATGTATCATTAATTACTCCTGAACTTTGATAGCAGCCAACAGTGTGGTCCAATGAGTGTGTTGGTCTGCACATCCTCGTGATGTTCTGGCTAAAAAAGAAAGTAGTGCAGGGATGAATTCATTTTCATTGCATACTTATAGCCCACCTTGTGTACTGAAGTGTCTGAAACAAGTTTCCACCTTCTGTGGCATCGATTTAGTAAGTGGTTTGCCAAAGGAGCTGGAGGTCCATCTGATGAATCCTCCAGGTGAAGGTATTATCAACCAGGTCAAAACATTGATTTCTGAATAAAAACAATAATTATAATACAAATATGCCATTATAGTCAATTTTAATTATCAGACACCATCAGGTGGTTATGGTGATTCGTTTATGGAGTGGTATTTTGCACATATAATGCTAGGAAAACTGGCAAAAGAATTAACTTAATATTGACTGTGACTTGTTCTGAAATTAAGAAAATTGATGAATATTACTTTAACCTTCCTCTGAAGCACACAAGAATGTTAGGAGGCAATCTGTAGAATGTGATGCTTCAGTTTTTAAAAGCAATAATTTAACAACTAGCAGGAAAAAAAAGCACATTTATCAAATTGATGCTGGTTCTTTTGAAAGCCTTTTGAAATCTCAATCAACAACTCCAGAGGAGCCAGTTTCAGTCTGTTGGGATTATCCAGTTTGGCCCACGCAGTATTTTTTAGGAACTTCTCTGATCTAAACACAGTTGTCATTCTCTAATAAAAGAGGTGAGAGAGGACAAACAAGCTCTCCATTACTGCTCTGCCTCACGTTCCATAGTGGAGTCTATAAAGCAGTGTCTCAATTGCCTTTTCAGTGAGTCACTGATAATTACTCCACTGGAGGTAAGGAGATTTAGACTCTATGAGATCTGGTAATTATGAAGGTGGTCAAAGGAAGGTCGTTTTTACTCTGTGGATTAGATTGGCGCACTCGCACACTGATGAGGGAGATAACATCACTGACACTGGACCTACGAATTTTGTTCACTGTTAACTTTTGTTACTGTGGGTCATTGGAAACAGCTTCACAATGTTCAAATTCATTTGATTATTGTATCACTTTATTTCTGTTTTTCCACTGAATGCACTTTGATTGTAGTAAGACTTCTTGAAAGAAACAGAAATGTAAAACAAGAAACACTTCTATCAGTACATGCTTGATAGAAGAAGACAACTATACATTTGTACATTTGAATGTGACACACTTCAGAAACTCAAGCAGAAACTACTTCCTCCTCAGGAAGCCTTAAGATCATTTCATGAAGCAGCTCTGAAACCTTGAAAGTAAATACAATCCATATTAAGTAACAAAAGATGAAGCACAGTAGTGTATAATCTGTAACAGAGATTACAGACTGGAGGGTACATTCCTGTCTTAGTCGGGGAATGAAATGTTAAAGCAGCTGGTAAATCACTAAATACAAACATAACTCAGAGCCATGGCAGCAGGCCATATATA
>JBAMHV010000019.1:7844429-7878846 GCA_037177535.1 Pseudomugil gertrudae
TATATACACAGCCAAACAACCAAACATGATAAAACTAATATAGTTTATGTGACTCGGAAACTAATATCTTGTTGAACAATCTGCATTTAAGTGTTTTCTTGAACTCAATCATTGACCCACTGCTCATCTGCAAAGTGCTCTAATTTACCCAGGACAGTTTTGTTAATTTATTTTTATTAATTTATTTTTTTTAACTTAATTCAACTCAAAAGCAAAGTCTTAATTCAATAAATGATATTTTAGCAAATTTGTATTAGTTATTTACTCTTTGGTCTCCAGTTATTTCAAAGACTATTGTGAATTTATCCTTTTCTTCAGTGGGAGGGTATGGATACATCTGTTGCAGTTTAGATTTGAGCGGAGTTATAGCCATAGGATTTAAAAGAATAAACTGCATCACTTGTAGGGATCCAGAGATAATGCCTTCACTTTGTGATGCAAGGCAATATCAAGCACTGTTGAAGGATTCTCACTTTGGGAAAGCATTTCAAAGAATGAAATCCTCTTCACGGAGTTGTTAGACATACAAGAAAATCCGCATGTACTCAATAATGTTGCCATTTTGGCATTGCTTACACTTTGTTATTGATTTCCAAACTGCGGTACATGAAACTCCAGTGGCTGCTTACAAAGTTCCAGAGAGCCCCAAGCAAACTGATACAGTTTCTTACTATGATTTTCTAGAAAAAAACTATGTATCTGCCTTTTAAACAGACCTGATTGGACCCGATCTGCAGGGGAATGAAAGACTACACAAACTAATTTGCAATTGTCTCTTTGAGGCAAAACATCATTTTGAACATTTGGAAGAACAACACACTTTTATAAAGACATTTCTTAAAAAAGGGTTATGTTATATGTGTTTTAATGTTAAATACATCCTGCTGCCTCTTTAAACACTAAATGAAATTAAATTAATGGACAAATCAGAACATATGAAAATATCTTTATTTTACTGGACTATTCTGGACTTTAGTTTTCTGTGCATCTTAAGTTGAGCCCTGTGTGTATTTCTGTGGAACCCACAGAGAGATCTATTGCATTAGTCCTTCAAAGTCCAGAGGTGTTGGACTCCCCCGTTTTTTTCTCGAAAGAAAGAAGCCTGTCTGCCTGGCGGGACAGACTGGGTTATTACAGCGTGTTCATGGTCCCATCATGTGTCGTCAGACCAAAGCGGAGGCCGCGAGTAAAAGCCTCATGCAAAATTTATGTTCATGCGGCTGTTTCAGTGGGTGGAAAAATCAATATTGCGGGCCTGATGCACGGAGATGACTGAGTGCTCTCTGACTGACAGTAAAAGCTGAGAGAGATTGAGGGGCTACATTTACTGCGCTAGAAATGGAGTGGAGTAGAGTTGCCCTAATGGTCTAGTTCACCTAAAATTTGAATTTTATTGTGGATTATTTCGGTAGCAACTTAGAAATTGAAGAGTTGAAGAATTACACTATTAGATAAAAAGGGAGCAAGAGAGCACTAAGCAACTTGTTTTCAAATAGTCTAAAACACATCTTGCGCTATGGCGTCTGAGCAGCTACAGTATTGCATATTAGGGGATGATTAAGCCTTCCCTTCCTTACCCTCTTACACAGATATAAAATGATTGTAGAATAATCAAAAGACAATGTGGGTATGAGGGGGACATCATAGGGCTTTTGTTCTCCGCGCTGCTTCGCTTACATATGCTTTTGATAACATGCCACATACCCACAGTGCATTTGGGGAAGAATGTGTGAAGAGAGTGAAAGAAAGTGAGAAAAGAAATTCAGTGGGATGAAATAAGCCCAAACAATGGGATTTGCTTTCCATTCTTCTGCCTCCATCTTCTGTCTTTAATTATTCCCTTTGGTTGTCTGAGGGAGCGTGTAAGCACTTTCACACAGCACAACATGCCCAGCAGCACAACACTGTCTGCCTTAGTGATGTGGAGACTTCTGAGTGACACTGAGCCTCTTGTGATTATTAATGCTGTTTAATACAACACAGAGCAGACACTATGACTGAGGGAAAAAACAGATTTCGAAATGCATGCATTCAAATGTGCGTGCAATGTGAATGGAATTATGTTCTACATGACCACTGCACTTGAGATACATTCCCACCCTGCTACATAAACAAAGTGTACACCATGAAATGAGAGCTAATGTTTTGTAGAGCTAATGTATTGTGAATGCAACAAAGAAAATGTGTATGCAGTCTGCAGTGTTTTGTACACAGTGTTTAATGGACCCTCAGCTGATCCTGGTGGGATCCTTTGTGCCGGTTTAGTAGTTTCTTCCTGAATCACATATGAGATATTTGAGAGCCCAGAACGATGTATGATGAATGAAGTAGCATGCTACTTATACGCTTATCGTGCTCACTGACTAGCAACAGGTTCAGCAAAGGGCAGCGGCAGTAAATGAAATTCCGCACCGGGACAATATATCATCAAAAGAAATGTATGCACCCGAAACTTACAAGCCTTTTTCAGATGCGGACAAGGTGCCTGACGGCGCTGGGGGAGGGTTGAAGCAGAGAGGATTGTAAGAAAAGAGGGGGAGAAGTGGGGGAGATTTGTATTTATTTTGCTGCTGGATAGGACAGGAGCAAGCACAGGAGAGCAGCAGATTTTGTTGAATCAGTCCTATTTTCATACTAGCTGGTCTGTGTCTTTTAACCATTTCACTGCAGCTGGAAAATGAAAGCACGGGGGCTAATTTCACAGTGAGAGCTCACTGAACAAAACCCCCCGCGGTCTGTGGAAAAAGGTGCTAAGTCTACTTTGTCATTGCGAATTACGACGGTGTAATTCAGGAAACGGTGTTGTGTATGAGAGAGAAGAGAGAGGAAAATATGTTCAGCGAAAAGCTTTTTCCCCCTCTTAGTGAGGACTTCTTCTGATCTCAGAGTATCAGATACCTCTCTCCAAATACACTGTCCTGTACTGATGCCACAGGATCCATCTGTGATGTGTCTGCAGTTAGTCTAGAAATAGTACCCACGGGACTTACACGCTCCTCAGGCCTCCCGTGGGACCTTTTAAGCTGCACTGATACTGATAAAAGCCCCCACAAATCTGGCCCCAAGAAACCTCTGCCATTAATTAAGGTAATTAGGCTCTGGTCAGCAATTAGTAACCACAGAGAGCTTTTAGCAGCGGCTAAGACGTCCCCACTGGTGAGGGGTTTGATTCCATACCATCTGCTGACAAATGTCACCACAGAGTCTTTGGTTTCACACACTGGGAACTGGAGAGCCGTGTTTAAAAATGACCTCTGTGTGATCCAGGCTGCATCCCAGATTCCCACAGCTTCTGTGCTGCCGCATCACAGCATTTATTCTTTTCTTTTTTTTCTCCTTTAAATCTGGGGGAGCAAGCTCCATGAAAATCCATACATATTGTACATCACTAGAGTGGAAACAGGAAATATTCAGTGCACCAGCTATCGAGCAAAATTAAAACATCTGGACTGTGTAAGAAGTATTGATTGAGCATAATGCTACATTGATCTGCTTGTATTAAAAAAAACAATTAGAGACCAATACGGATGTGTTTATTAACATTATAATGTAAATAGTCATTTGATGATGAGGATCTATGAAATAATGTTAAACATGTGGTGTCTTGAGTATTATTATTTTTTTAAAAAGTGCCAAAGAAGAGAGTAAAGCAGTCTGTGGTATAAAAATGCACAGGAAATTATATATATAAAAAAAAGAAATACAGAAAAAAATGTGAAAAATTTCCCACAAACAAATGTGGCATTTATACTAATATCAAAATGCTGCAGCTTGTGTGTTTAATCCTGTGGGAAATGTGAGATATAAGAAGCTCAGAACAGGCTGATAAAACGGACTGAATACACACGTTTAACCTCCGACGGCAGATCATGCAATAACTCACATTACTGGGGAAAAGGAAATAAAGGATGCAGCTGTACTACTTTACACAATTCCACATTTGAAGCAACCGGTGATAACACTATTTTCACTCCAGTTCAGTCCCATAAAATTACCATTAACATTACAACTCATGCAGAACACAGATAAATGTAAAATGTCACCCAGTTGTGGCAGGCAGGAATTCCAGTTCCACAGGATTACCATCTCTGTCTGCTTTCTCCCACTGCACCTTGTCTAATATTTCATTTACAACATTTCATAAGTTCATTTTCCCCTCGCTGACCATGTAAATCACAAATCAATTTTCATTTAAAATGCTTGAGTACAGATTGTTGCTGAAAGCTTCTGAATTGCATCTCAGCAATATAGCAGACCTTTGGCAAATCTTTCGAATACAGTGTGGCTGGAAGGGGGGGGCAAAAAGTGAGATGTAATTTCAACAAAACTACCCTGGGGTCAAGCGGTCGAGGCATTTCCTGGAAGTGCTTTACAAGCCCCGAAATACCAGTTAAAGAACACACTAAAATGTGTTGTAATTTATAAAGTATTCAATACTCCTCATTTGCTGAGCGGTCATTGACTGGTCCACTCAATAAAAAAAATGATACATTATAATGAAACGTTTAATTGGAGCATTTCAATCAATACTTGCAACTTATTTTGGACCTTAAATGAGAAAAATGTGACTCCAGAACATGAGAGGATGTTCAGTTATGAGTTTTACTTAAATCCTTTGTATTTGGCTAAATTATTCCAGCAGTGAAAAGTGTGACTGTTTTATCAGCAAACAAACAAAAATTGTATCAAAATGAAATCCTGCATGTTATTATGTAACAGGAAGCTAATTGCAAATTTAGTCATGCCCTATTTGACTTTTTAACTCAGAGAAGTAACCTCTCCACATGCACATTTACAGTCACATTGAAGAAAAGCCTTTAAGATGCACTGTACAGCCTGTATACACAGGGCAGACAGGCAGTGTGTAATGCACATACTGTGTGTTAATGGCAGCAGCACTGCAAAAAGCTTCCCTCAATGTTTACCAGTGGGGGCAGATGTCAGGGTTTGCTGAGGTGGAGCAGACACAGCCTCATCTGATTAACAATATTATTGTCCTCCTCTACACTGCCATAAAGAAGCGTGAGTTCCCCCCCACCACCATCCGCCTTTTCCTTTTTTGCTTTCTTCCTATCTATTTTAGGCTCTGGCAGCCTTCTGTCCTGTGGCATTGCACTGCCACCATCCACATGAACAAAACACGAGTCTAGAGCCAGAAGGTTAAGGCAAATGGCGCTACCGCTTCTTACCAGGCAAAAAACATCCTGGGATATGTAGATACACAGTCACACACAGAATACAAACATACTGTGGATCATTTGCGTTGTTATTTTTGCACAATTATAAAAGCGTGTAATAAAATAATGAATTCAGAACAAATGATCAATGTAACAAGTGAAACAGAAGGTGGTAAATTTGACTTGCATCTTTGCCTCAAAACAGACATGGGAGTATAAATCAGTCACCTGGGAGTGTGTGTGTATACGTTTATGTGTGTATATACAGTAAACCTAAGCCTTGGTGTAAATTTGGGTGTTTGATCCTCACCCTCTCAATGCTCTTTTGATTGGTGATTTTTTTTCTCCTTTTTTCGTCACCTAACTGTCACGACGGCACTAACCCTTCACATTTCCGAGCTGCTTATTGAAGACAAACAATAAACCACTGGCAGATATCAATGGCAGAGATGAGAACGCGGGTGCCATATCTGCAGGGACTGCCTGGTGAACCTCCCTCTGCCTGCGCTTCATCTCCAGAAGCACCTCTCACTCTCAATTATTTCGCTGCTGTCACAACAAATCAATCAAATTACCGCTCCAGGACTGTGTGCAGCTGCTCCTATTGCACCGCTAGTTGCATTAGCTTTGAAATGTATGAGGTCTACATTTTATCACTGTTATTTATTTAATGCAGCTCTCTCCCCTGCGAGCCATCTTACAACCACAGCAAAGTTAAATCATTAAAGGACGACGTGGAATGCATACTGTTTGAGAACACCTCAAATTAAACAGCGATTAGGGAGAAAGGGATAGGCTTGGCCTACGATTGAAGGTGTTTAGATGAGGCAGTGTGGTCTGCCTGCATATGGTCACTGTAACAACCACAAACAACCACTTCCTGTTCTTTTACTCCTAAAAAAAATCAATAAGCTGGTAGCTTTTTATAACAAGCGTAGAAAAGATGCACAAATTCTTTACCAGAGATAATGCAATGGGTAAAGTGATACAGAAGGATTCCCACGGCACAAAAAGGTTAAGTCAGTGGCCTGGCCCGGTGAGCTAACCTCTTAAAGGAGCAGCAGTTAGCTGAGGCAGAAGAGATTCAGTCTGACATGTCTAACTAGTGTGGAAACATTTGGCTCTTCCCCCAGGAGCCCAGCCTTTGGTGGTGTAATGAGCAGAGTGATTTCCCTAATTTGTATCATGCCAAAACTCAAAACCAGAGAACGACACCGCTGAGCATTTTCATCAAAACGGCAGACGTGCCTTTGATTGGCACTGACACGGGGTCTCATTACTGCAGGTGAGTGGGATGCCGACCTTTATGAGGAAGCCTGAGTGCTGTTTTGTGTTTCCTGTGGATGAGTACAGAGGAACAGTGTTCTCACTTCACCGTTAGAACTCAGCTCTCTGATGTGATGTGCTGCCTGGCTTTCTGCTCAAAGCAAATAAGATAGGGTATGCTTATTAATATGAAAGTGCTCCAGTAAACTAGCTTCTTGCATTACCTTTGAGTAAGTCATAGAGGAGAGCAGTCGACAGATGACTTTGTTCTGCTTCCTCCCATTGAGCATTACATGTACAGTCCTTTGATACAGCTAGTTTTACAAGTATGGTAATCATTCTTTGCTTGTTATTGAATCGTGTGAAATGAAAACCCATTTCAAATGCAGAATAAAGTTGGCATCACATCCAAGAACAAACATCTGCAGATATTTTGTCTGTATGAGTCGCATATACTTAAATCTGAAATTGTGAAAATCAAGTATGATTTTTTTTGTCGCAACTGCCGTCATATTTACAGACCTCTAGCATGACCCAACCTAGTTTTGCCTCTGTGAAGTCAGCTAGAATTGTATGCACTCTGTCACAAAAGATAACTTTCCCCCTTGTTTAGTTTCATTGGGAATTTGTTTTTACTGCATGTTTGCAGGCATAAATCATTCTGACAAATAACCAGTTACACTGGTGCCTGTGTTTACCGAGTCTGCCACAAGATGCTGCTCAGTTTTATTTAAGCAACTACTCCAACTTTATAGCACAACCCCATTACAGTGATAGTTATTCATCACAGTCTGAGAGGGCTGCCCTCCTAAAACTCACAGAAGACCAGCCCATTGCTTTCTGTCAACATTTATTCTAAACGAACCAGCTTTGATTCGCTGATCAAAACACAAAATCAAAACGCTCTGGTCTTTGTTTATTTTCCCTCATTAGGGCTTAATATGGAAATATGCAAAAACCAAGAATAATTAGATTAGAAAAAGCTTAATTTGAACGATCATAACATGAAACATTTTATTTGACTGCAGAATGAAAGTGCCATCAAAGCCTTCAAAAAGTCTTGCTCTCACGTAGCGAGCACCATTCCTCCACTCCACACCGCCCATTCCACAAGACAAACAGCCTTATTAGCTGGTCATTAGCTGCATCATTACATTTAAACATAGCCATTGGCCGAGCCCCTCCCAGAGTCTCATTACTGAGCCTCATGGTTGCCTTGTGTCTGATCTGATGCTAATTAGGCAGCAACGTGAGTGCTGTAAAGCACACTTGCTCCAGAGGTGGTGAAATGAGCTGACTGCTCCCTGGTGACAGAGCGACACTGTATTATATGTGTGATTAATCAGGCCTGGAGCCCTGGAGCGTCTGGGGGTGGGAGGGTGGGGAAGTGTGTGTGTGTGTGTGTGTGCTGGGGGGTGGCAGAGGCCAGAGCTGCAGTTGTCTGACAGAGGTGCTGTGCCAGCAGGCCTCATTCAGCAGAGTTGTGATGAACTCAGACAGGGGAAAGTGGAGGAGCGCATCATGGCCAGAGGGGCCTGGACACAGTCAAGACATTTAGCTTCACTCGTGACTTGTGTCACTTTCTCTCCACGGAGGTCTCTTCAATGCATCCCCTTCAGATAGGAGGACGTGCGAACAGGCAGTCTGTCAGTCCACTCTCTTAAAAAAAGATCTGTCACTAAGGCATTTCTTTGCAGCAGTGTTTTCTTTCCCTCTATCTCTTGTGGCTGGAGAATTTCATCAGCTGGATTCAGACTGTTTGCTGGTTTGTTTGGCACTGGACAATATGGATCACTGAGAGGTGTTTGCTTTGGAGTTCTGACACCCTGACATTGTGTTTGTCGATCTGTTCATCAGATCACTGAAGCCTCTGGGTTGTCCCTCACACACCAGGAGGAAGATCTGTTGACGTGTGAGTCAGAAGAGCCTGCTGGGCCCATTATCATCCACAACTGATGGATACATTGAAGAGCTTCCTGGATAGATGTGGGTTTATTAAAAGCTCTGCCCACAGCGATGGCTGCTGTTATTTATGCATGTTTGTGTCCATTAGGCTTCTACCTCCACATTTCCTCACTCAAGGCATCTGTCCATCCATTTCCACACATGATGGGAGCTTTGCCTGCACTTTGTGCTGCACTGGCATTAATGTAATCGGCATCCTAAAAACACACTGCTTTACATGTAGCCTGGCATCTTTTTACATTAGTGCATCTCTCATCTAAGATTTATGACTGACCGTTCCCCATCCATCCCTCAATCTAATGGTATAAAAGAGACAATGTTTTAAACATTAAAATGAAAACCATTTACAACTATGATCAAAAGAGAACACTTGGACATTAAAGTTTAAAAGACAAGAATAAGTACAGAAGTACAGCCACGTGGATGGACAGATGAGGTTGAAAAGAGATAAAAAATAGTGCAGTGCACTCTTATGCACAGGAAAGAGCCATAAAGTGCTTTTGCGCTGCACTGCAAAACGCTGACCTGTAATTAATACGGTTGTTCCTCTGGGCAATTTGAGGATAGGTGCTTTTTGGGATACAAGGCCCTTGAGGATTCTTACCTGGTCAAGACCCCTAAAAAGCATTTTATTACAGTAAAAAATGATGTTCCATGTCAGACAATGAATGTAAAACTCTCAGTGAGGACAGAATTGGTTATTACCAGTACTTTGATAATAGTTTTGGCTGACTAATGCTCGATGAATCATCATGTATAATACAGAAACTCATTTATCTGTTTTGTTACGGTAAGAAAAATCAACACACTTCAGTTTTTGCAGGCTATTTTCTATTTTTTGTCAATAGATATCACAATGGTATACTCTGCCCTTTCTCTCACCTTGCAGGTTCTGGAGGGGGAGTGTCATGATGCCCCCTGCAGCGGCAGCAGCCACCAGGCTCTGGAGGTTGGCTGTTGGCAGAGAGAGCACAAGGCCCTGCTGACCACCCAGGTGTCCGCCTGCATTGAAGGGGATGAGAATGGGCTGGTTCATGCCTGCCGCCGCCCCCGACATCACGCCACCCACTGCGTTAGCCAGTTGTTGGGCCACCAGGAGAGACTGGAGGAGACACACATGTACCCGTAAAAACACCTTACGTTATTGGTTATATAAACATTAAAGTCTTGTATTTCTTTAAAAAGTATATGACTAGTTATGCAAGACATTTGACATCATTTTATTAATAGTTTTAGATGGTTATGAAAAAACATCTATAATTATTTGGATTATGTGCCATTACACCAGATTGACCATTTTGGGTTATAAAGCTAGAAATAAATTGCAACCCACTTATATTTAAAATACTCTTCTTTACTAAACTTTTATTGTAAAATATATGATCCAAATTCTTGTACAGTAACATCTTATCCAGATAAAATCCTTCAGTGAAGAGTTAGTCAAGAGAATAGGATTAAATTCTCTGTCGGTGTAGAGACATTTTAGATACCAATGTGTCAATGTTTTTATTAAGTCCAAAGCAATGAGAAGTGACATTCGGGCGACAGGCGGGTTACACCCTGGACTGGTCGCCTGTCCGACTCATCTTCAGTTAAGTGATATTTATCATAATAATCCCCACAATTTTATAAAATGGTAACGTAAGATTGATCTGTATATGATAATTGAATTTGATTAATGAAAGCAAAGTAAAATTTCTGTTATTATATTTTGAGGACAAAGGACATGTGTTTGTTTGGTCACTGCAGGTTTTTTTTGTTTCAACCTGCAGCCCCAGCAGCTAACCAATCAAGTTTTTAGTAGGCTTTGTTTGCATGCTCTTAAATGTTTTGTGAAGCAAATAATGCAGATGTAAAAACCTCCAGCTATCACTTAAAACACCTCTGCTTAAATAATGAGCAGTGCACGGTACATGACACCTCAGCCCAGATAGCACTTATCTAAACTGTCTGTGTGCATGTATTAGGACAATTTTCCCCAAAAGGAAAAATTATTTTGATAGACTGCAGAATACATTTTATTCCAAGTAAAAAAGTAAACACTGGAGGTATCACTTGAACCTGATGAGTACAGGCAGAGTTGTCTAATTGAGATCATTACAACAGATGCTGGTTGACTTCATCACTAATGTGTTCAGATGGATGAAGCCGCTTGCAGCTCAATCGTCTGCTTTGCTGTGTCACAGACTAACACTCAAAACAGACATCACTCTTTCTCTTTGTGAAGGAGCTGAGAATCCCTCTTTCAGAGAAATGCAGAGCGATGCAGGGTTCATCCCACTGAACAAGTCACAGACATCAAAAGAATAATGTGCTTAAGATTCTCCGCACTGTTAAAAAAGTGGCAGTATTTTGCTCTTTTGATGAGGAAAACAAAGCATCATTCTCTCTTCTTTTTTTTCATTTATATTAGTTTAAGTGAAAGCGAAGCCTTCATACCCGCAGAGGAACAGATATGTTATCAGAGGTCTCTCTGAGATATTTTGCACAGTAAAAAGATTTTTGAAATGTATCCTCTGAGGGAATGGCTTTACACCTACAGATGTTTTTTCAAGAGTTCAGAGCCAGAAGTGCTGCTGTCTGTATGCTGGCTAAAATCTGTATACCTACACAGGGAAAGACAACTTCAAGTTAAGCCATTTTAATAAAACCTGTGTCAAATTATGTCAGCGTTTGAACATGTCAGTTGTAATTGTATAGGAAGCATGAGACAAGCGATACTGAATATTCTGCAAAGTCCAATGAAATCACAGCGTAAACATGGAATTGAACAGTTTGGAATAAAATAATAAAAGCATTATGTCAGCTTGTGTTGTCTCCACAGTAAAGCAGGTTGCTTTGGACGTTCGGTCAGCCTGGCTGCACTGTGTTGACTCCACTGTGACTAAAGTTCACAAGCCTTTAACTCCAATTGTCAGCTATCTGCTTCGTTTTGCATGGTGCGTCTGCAGCTTGTACGGGATGCAGAACAGGCTGACTGGTGTGAAGCGCCCACCCTGTTCTCAAGCCTGGTGCTCTTAGGTGACAGGCGTGTCACTGTGATAACCCCGCATGGTGCAGAGAGCCTGCATCCACTCCGACATACATGTGATCACAGCCAGATCTCAGGCCACAACACCTGCACGCAGAAACAAATGCATCATCGTTTGTCTTTCTGAGCTGCTTAAAAGATGAAATGCTTGGAAAGGTAAATATCACTGGCAAGATTATTCACACACACTGTAAAGGATGCCTCTTTCTCAACATTTGCTTTGATACACAACAGTGCATAACAAATGTGACGCTTCTGAGAGCATTGCAAATGACATTTGCCATTAACTTGAAAAAATGAATTAATAATTCGAGATGCTGAAAGAATCCTCAAAGGACACTAACAAAGGCAACGTGTTTGCAAGCTGCAAGTGACACATGTTTAATCTTGCTTTTTTAACTAAATTTAATCTCAAATCGAAGCGGCACATAATCAAAGGCACTCTACGAACATTTCATCTCTATATCAAACAAAATGAGATTGCCTGGCTTGACAGCAAAGACAGCCTCACATGGAAGGGAATAACATTAAAAGACAATTGTACAATTATGAGATGCAGCCCTGATTTATTTATCATTACAGGCAGCTTTGGAGATGCAGGCAGATGTTCAACACAGAGGCAGCTGCCAAGAAAAGGCACTGTGGAGATTTCTTTAAAGCTACTGGTGTAAAAGCTGCGATTATGGTCTGTGAGAACACTTAATGTCTACATACAAATCTGAGACAATGAGCTTAACTCAAGCATTTGCTGTGAGAACACAATCATCTCTTCTGGATTTAGGAGCAGTTCACTTTTCACGTTTTAGCCTGAAACTTTCAGCTCTCCGCTCGTATAGGTGCTGCTGGAAAACTGTTGAACACTGTTTGGCAGACCTGACAGGTGAGTTTTGAGAAGTGGTCTCCTAGGGGCCACACAGACACACAGACTGGGATGTGTGTTAGGCTCTGGAAGGCAAAGCAGCCCCAAGTGGGACTGGATATGGTACCCAGCCTCTCTACCCATCAGGGGAGTACAGGCCCCTCTATCTGCTTGGCAGCTCTGGCACTGAGAAATTGCCCATAATCACCCAGATAGCGGACTTTTGTCATCCTAACTGTGAGTGGGAAACAGAAGGAAGGTAGATTCATGTTGGGTAAACTACCATTGGATAATGGTTGTTCGAACAATATCCGGCTCTGGAGCGAGAATCTATCAAAACATATTGATCCTGGAACAAGAGAATTGGGTATGGCATGTGGAGCGCCTTTGTTTCTGAAAAGTGTTAGCTTCACAGAGACTGTACTGACAGCATTAATATATTAGATAGTGACTGTTGAGAGCCGCCTGCTGAGGCTCAGACTGTAGCTGCTGCCTGCTTCAGCTGCTCTCCCTCTTCTGTTTATTCCTTATCTGTTACCAAACAGCTGCTTCGACCAGGTATGTTTAATCAGAAGTGCTTTTAATTAGGCTAGTTCATCTCTACACGTAACAACTGAGGATTTCTCACCAATCAAAGCAGGCCAGATAAACAGGGCAGTTGTCTAATTTTCTTTCTTATCTGACCGGATGAAGATTGATTGTCATTGAATAACACTGAGTGAAAGAAGAATGGCCTTATTAAAGAAGGTGGAGGAAACCTGATGCTCTGTGAATGCCTGTGCGTGTTAAGTGGTGACATTGAGCAACACTAATGAGATAGATGTTCATTAAACATTGCCGAGGCACCAGGCCAATAAATCCAATCAGATAGGACAATGCCTGATTGAGCTATTAACAAGGCTGCAGGCTTAGGCTCTATGCTCCCCTGCTTGTTTTGACAGGGCCTGTATTGTCAGCTCGTTAGTGCCACAACTCAATTATATTTGAAGATGATGTGTGATGACTAAATAGTTAACCATTTCACACTGGAGCTTTAGTTTAAGTGTTTTTGTTTTACTTATCTCATGCACAGAGCTGTAAATGTTGCTTGAGTTAAGTTGGTTGGCTTTTGAACTCTTGACGTTCACAACTTTGACCTGTTCCTTTGAGTGTATGTATATTGTGTATGCTAAAATCCCCCCACCCAAAAAAACAGGTTTAATAATTAGTCAGTTAATAACAACACTGATAATATTAATGATAATATACATTATACAAAAGTTAATTTATGTCATTGAAAAATATTAATACCTTAAAATGCTGAAAAAAATCAATGTTTTTGTAAAAGCACATTTTGTTTTTTGATATTTCACACTTTAAGCTAAGTATTAATCATTTTAATTATATTATGAATTAATAATTTAATCATTATTTTTAGATGTGTCTTCATTGGTATGGCAACACCAATGAAGACAAGAAAATGAGACTTTATTTTATATTTCATCTTATTAACAAAAACTGTTTGCATTTGTACAGCAGAGTCGACTTTTTGGTCCTATTGTTGCAATGCGTGCACTTTTGTGCCTTTTGTATTTGGTGGGGGGATTGAAAGGGGGTGGGGGGTTAACTTGGTTGCATATCTGTAGTGCATTTAAGCATAATGCATAAACGGCACAAAAGAGACTTGTATAGTTGAGAATAACAATTCTTAAACCAGACAAATGTCTAAATAAATGTTCATTGTGTCAGTGATGATTTACACCATTTCTTCCTCCCTCTACTTACCTGTGGACCCATTGGGTATCCCGGGTGAGACTGGCCTAGTTGACTCTGCTCAGAGGGACTGCTGCTGGCGTCAGACTGGACTGATCCGTCACGAACTCCTGAAAGAGCAACACAGGAAGGTGTAGGAAAGAGTAAACAAGTAATCACCCTAAGATCAACACAGAACATACAAGTAGATAAACGTACACATTACAATGCTGAGCAACGGAGGGCAGCTGGGAGAGAGGAGGAATTTATACTGAAGTGCTTCATCAATAACTATTGTAGTTCTGAATAACTTACTAACCAGCGGAGAGGCTCATTGATGGTGGATGATGCATACTGGCGGGTCCCTGATGACCTAGATTACCACAGGGAGATAGAGCTTCACCACAAATGCTGCGGCCATATTATTCAGCCATTTACATCACTGAGTATCACTCATCTGAGCCCACTCCCCCCTTATACTCTGAGCCAGCAGCTATGAGATGCAATTAGACCTGTTTGCTATGAGGGCAGAGTGGAGCGGAGCAGACAGGGACATGATAATAAGCTTGCTGATGGCTGCAGGGAAAATAAAGGCCACAGATGATTGGTTATCATAGCAATTCCTATCACACAAAACCTCTCAGTGTAGGCCAATCTGAAAAGTCAAAAAGGCTTATCTGACTCCCAACTTGGACCTCTTTGATTATGATTTCACATGATGATTCAGTGTTGACAGTAGAGACTTAAGGAATGTTTTACCTTCTGAATCAGAAGGAATTTATTATAAATGGCATCTGACTGGGTTATTTCTATTCCCTGTGGTCTAATCTTTTATATGCTATCACGATATTTAGGTTGATTTCCAGTGAGAAGAGTAAGTTTGAATTTTTTTGGCTCCTTTTGAAATAATTGTTTACACTCAAAAACACGGTTAAACAAACTAGCAGCACCTCATTCACAACCTTTTATTGAATTTTAAGAAAATACCAGAAATGAAGGAGCTGATAGAGAGTGCTGAAGTTGTTTCATAGTTCAGAGGATTACTGTCTTTAGAATATGTCGGTTGAGGTGAGGATACAAAATCTGTATGTGCTCATTCATTCATGTTTCAATGTGGAAGATATTTCTTAAGAGATTAATCTTAAAGACTTATACGGGCCTTAAATTAATGCTTTCTGTTTTTGACCTTTGAGTGTGTATCACTAATATTTAAGCTTTTATTTGGAAATATTCTCATTCAGGTCTCTTTCCTTGGATTTTTACATTTATCAACTCTGTGGAAAAAGGTGGCATCTTGGTTTTTTCTGATTTTAGTTGGGCGTTGAATAAAAAGTATACTATTCTGTACTAGTTTATGCTATCTGTCATAGCCAATCAACTTATATTTATTGTTAAGTGTTATTTTGGTAAAAACCTGCTTCAAACTGGTCATTTATTTTCCTGCTTTGGTCTGCAGGCAATTTTTGTACCTGTAACTCCAGAAACATGTTTAAAACTGAAAATCCTCTGGGTTAGCGTTAGTGTGTGGCATCAATCGAAATGTTTGCTGTTGCCATCAGTGTTTTTTTTTCACAACATATCGGTGATGGAAAATGAGACCTCTAGCTTACTCATGATAACATTAAAGTTTTTAAACTGATATAATCACTATATTAATTATATTATGAAGGACAGACAAAAAGAAAAAAAAGAACAAAAGCTTATACTTTTGTCAAACCACTCACAGTAAGTTTATATTTGCACTTAAATTTGTGGGGAAATAAAGAATAACATTGTCTGTTGCACACATTTATGTTCTCACTGTTCCTCCAGAAAATGAGTAAACTTAAGATTTGCAAGCAATGCATGAAAATCTACACTATAAAATCTAAAAACCTTTGCTTTGCTTAGAAGTATGTAAACTCAAGATGCAATAAAAAAGAAGTTTTAGAAACTTGAATTAACTGGAAAGATTTGACACCATGGAACTTACATTAACTATAAATCTGAGGGTTGTGCAAAAAATGTGGTGTCATCAAATTCATCAAAGTTAGAGGTGTTTCACACGCTGAGTTCAGGTTTACCTTAAATAACGGATGAGCTTAAATGGTTCTATCACTTCACCTGTCCAGAGTGTACCCCACCTCTCACCCAGTGATTGCTGGGAGAGGCTCCAGCTGCCTGCAACCCTTCATTGGAATAAGAGGTACAGATAATGGATGGATGAGTTTGTTTTCACCCACTGCAGGGACTTTGTCTGGAAATGGTTTTGCCAATTAAAATAATACATTTTTAATACGTTAAAATTATCTAAAAGTAAAAGTCACATGCAACAATTAAAAAGGATCCAATATAACATATAACGTATTTGAGTTATTTTCACTAAATTTACTCTACACAAGTCAACGTTAGAGTTTACAGTGTGAATGAAGTCGCCCATCATAACATTATTGCATATCTTATTTCCTTTGGTTTGTGTTGATGGTCAGAAAGGGTGAGTGAGTGATTAAATGTGGTTCTAATGCCACACTCCCCCTTTCTAAAAAAACAAACAAAAAACCTGAAGATATGTGTCTTCAAGCTTTAAATAACATATGAAGTACATTTAATAATTAAAGCATTAAATGGATATTTTACATAAAAAGAAAATCTTACACAATGGATGTGTGCATCAAGCCTTAGTCTTGGTTACAAAGCCAACAATTATGACTTTTTACAAAGCACAGAGAAGGCCATTGTGCAAAAGGTAAAGTGCTATCTATAATATAATAAATTCACCCTATTCTGAATGTAAGATATAAACCTTTATGAAAAGTCAACTCTTTTAAATGTATTCCCTCCTTATTCAACAAGTCTTAATTCAATAAAAGAGACGCAGCTGAAATGAAGTCAAAAATGCATTTGAAGGCCACAAAACCTTGTTTAACTGCACAATATTGGCCATGAATAAAAAGTAATCACTTTCAAAATGTAAGATTGATTTTTCTATGCTGCATATTACAGCTTTTAAAGTGGAGATTATTTTGTTTTGTTTAACAGACAAAACAGACAGTGGTTTCTTGTCCCTTTTTTAAGGCTTCATACAAAATGTACTATTCAATAACCTTGCCAAGAAGATCTCATTGCCTGTCGACTGTATTTATGCAATACATTTTAAACTCCTCTCTGCCATATAAAATCATTTCATCTTTGCATAAAATCCAAATAATTGGTGAATGGCATGACCTACCAAATGAACCTTGAGCGTTTGACGGTTGATGTGAAAGCCCAAGGGGAAGCTCTGCTTTTCTAGCTGGTTACTACCTCTGGCTGGATGGCCCTGCTTCTCCATAAAGGTCCACATCCTCTCGCTTATCAGCCTTGCAACACTAAGACTGTTTTGACAAGCCAGTCTCTTTTCACCAATTATTTCACCCATTACAGATCACGTTGTGCCCTACCCCACCCTGCACACTCACTATCTGGAATTAAGATCAATGGGAACGTACAGAAAACACTTTGTGGCTTTATTAGAGTTAACATAAAGCTAAAGAAAGGGCACAGTATCACTAAAATCTGACATTTCATTTACTTAAAAAAGCCAAAAGCGAACATGATTGTATTTTTTTAATCAGTTACTGCTGAATTTAGATATTATCAGATTGACCCAGCTTTATTTCCACAGACATAAAACAGTTTAATCGTCATTTACTGCAATTTTAACTCAAAAGCAGCTTTAAGGATACAGCTGGGAGGTTGTGAAAATAATAATCCAAGCAATGCTGCTGAGGATGTCCAAAGTCAAATAATTACTTAATTACAATCATAACCAAGTCAATTTGTGAAATGAGGATATTCGACTCATAATAAAAGAACAAAGCTTGATAAATTAATCAATAAGCTCCACACAGAAAAGCTGATGACTGTACTTGAGGTATCTGCAATAAATAATGAATTCTATTTGATAAACAGTGAGGGAGATTTACTGAGTAACGATCCCCTGATACCTTTCATCGCATCATTTCACAATAACTTAGAAGGTTTCATCCCTTTGCAAATATCTCTAACACTAACATGTTTATCACACAAGAAGAAAATCTATAATAAATAAATACACATGCATATCTTCCCTCAAAGGATTTGTGTTATTTCTTTAACTAAATTAAATAGCTGACCGTAGAAATACCTGAGAAGTCAATCATCGATTTGTTTCTGTTTTCCTTTTTCATTACAAGAATCTTAATTTTATTTTTAAATTTTATTTATTCATTTATTTTTTGCATTCTGGGCTTTTTTTCTGAAAATAAAAAGTACTTATCTGATGTGAATGATTATTAAATGGATTTCCAGGCGGCGATTAATCCTGCATACAGAGGAGGACAAGGGAAACATCTCAATCAAACCTGTACTCAGAAGAAAATCTTTAGATGTTGCGATTATACACAGGATAAAATGGAATAAATGGTTATATTGATGTGAGAAGAGAAGAAAGAAGGGGCCAAATGGTTGAAAGAACAGCCGACGCACATTCAGCATAGCTTTACATTTATCTAGGCCATTCAGAGTACATCTCTTTTTGAATTACCTGAGCAGTTGCTGTCATAAAAGAACAAGTGTCCTTATATCAGAACCCTTTCTGAACAACAAAAGCAGCCTTTTATACCATAAATATACATACATGTGTGTTTTTATGGCCTTGACTATTCACATAAAACAAATCTTCTACAAGCCAGAATCACAGTGACAGAGACATGATGAGATTTCCAGTGAATGACTTTTTTATGGAAGTGAAATAATTATATTTATTACAGGGCACAGGGTGCAGTTTGATGTGACTTATGTCATGGAAATATTGCCAATATCAACCACTAAAAAAAAATTCTCTCTCATTGATCACCAAAGTGGCCACTGGAGAGCGACTTTCAATGCCACACAAGGCAAAAGGCCTCTTTGTGTCGAGTGTGTACGTGTGTGTGCTTGTGGAGAGAGAGAGATCGGGGGGGCAAAGAGCTATATCTATCTGACTTCATTCGGCCTGTCTTAATGCAGGGTGCCCCAAGGACTACACCACAAAACAATTAGCCTGGATTTCATAAAGCAATCAGCATGCCACCTTGTCTAATGCAGCCACTTCATACATTGACAGTCTGTATAAAATGGTGTTATTGAAAGCTTTGTGTTCACGTTAGCTTTTGCCTCAGTGCATTTATGAATCAATTTTTGCCCATAAAAGAAGCTTTAACACTTAAGCTATTTTAGTGGAAATGCATTATGTAAGTTGTCAGATGTACGAGAGAGGCCTGGTAACGATTCAGGCTATTCAGAATCAACAGCAAACCCCCATTTTTATAATGGTCCTTTAGAAAACGTCTGGCTGAGTGCATGTGTTTGCTATTAAGATGTTGTCAATCATTTTTCTCTTGAAATGTAATCCATAGAAAATAATTTCACATTTAAAAAGATTGGAGAACATAAATTCTTCACTCGATTGTTTGCTAAGTTGACTTATTGCAGCAGGGGTAATTACAGTGCAAAAATATGCTAAATGAAAATATGACTGATCATGAAAAGTGTGCATTGATGTTTGACAGGGAATCTGCTATCTGCTGAAGTGTAAAGGATGGGCCCAGGCAGACAACAAGCCACATCATACACCAGGTTTAATTCCATCAATGCACAACCAATTGTCCCAGATTGTTTGACCATTGATTTTGTTAATACCACTTGGAAAGTTGATGTGGCATTACAGAGAGCTGAGAGAGACGGGTCATTTCACTTTCATTCTTCTCTCTAAAGCGGCTTGAAATACAAATAAAACGTAATGTTACACAGAAGTCATAGTGTTGCAGAATACAGCCTCTAATATGAAGTGTGTACTTTAAAGTGATTTACTTAACTCCTCGTAGAATGCAAGAGAGCCCAAATCACTAGTGATTTAGCTCAGTTTCATTACCCCCACCAAAGCCCTCAACAATAACATAGGGCATAATCTGCTGCCAATAACTCCAGGTGCTCTTAGTCAGATGGCTCCCTCTGGACCTAAGTAATACTCTGTTTAGAGGCTGAGGTACAGGCTGCATGGGATAGGTCAATAGTGTTTCTAGGGATAGAAAAATCACCAGAGACTGACTTTAGAGTGTCTTCCTGTAACACTATTAGTTACATTATAGCTACTGCTGCTGCTAAGAGAGCTGTCATTTCCTTAATTAAGAATGGAGAAAGGCCACAGTGATCTCCAAGGGCTCCCAATGTTAAAGCATGTTTCCTTATTGCGCAAAGGCATAGACTATCCAGGGGAGGGAAAATCTAGCTCATTCATTATTCTGGCACAAAGTGGCATTATGGAGTTAGGGAATTACACAGGAGGTGGTGCCATGGAGTGTGCTGAACAGAGAGGATTTTACACCTCAGCAGTTCTGTGACTATTTCTGAGGTGATTGTTAAGCCTCAAGCAGAGAAAGGGAAAACTCAGAGGACAGAGGGAGAAGAACGAGGACGGGCAAAGTGGAAATGGATGCAATGGAGTGCGTGTGTGTCCTCTGGTGGAAGGTTTTAAATGTAAACAACAGAAAATAGTACACTTCAGTTTGAAGGAAGCTGCTAGTTTCTGATGAATGGACAGGGAATCTGCATGAAAACAAAGCTTCCAGCAGTAAGTGTGCTGTGCTTCCACACTTGAGTTCTCACTTGCGGCCAAAGGTCTTCACCAAAAGGCTCTCTGACACGAGAGTGCTCCGCTCCACCTCTTACCTGTCTCTCCCTTGATGGTGGAGGAGAGCTCGAAGCAGAACAAGCACAAGAGGGACCAGAGGGAGGTAAATAGGTGAGAAGAGGCAATGCCCATTTCAAAGGTCAAGAAGGAGAGATGGTGTGATGGAAAGAGAAAGATGCAGGAGGGAAAAGGAGGAGGGGAAAAGAGGGCTTTTGTGTTCATCCTCACAGGGGACTTTGGACACTTTGCACACGAGCACATCTGTTACAAAGCGTCCGCATCATTCTGAAAGCAATGTCAACCTGATTAGCTCAGGGTTGAAAGAGGCAAATAACAATCAAAATTATTCTTCATCCTTTTACAGCCATCAGCAAAGGTGGAGCACGGCGATGAAGACTAGCTTTAAGCCTTTTAGGAGATGGCTGCTTCACTGTAGCTCTTCCTCCTAAATTACTTAAATGATATTTGCTGTAAATAGGATTCTGCTGCCTGCAGCACAGTCTAGTGATAAAAACAAAGGCCTTCTTGTCTCTGTCACACACTTCTTTGTTTCAAAATCTGTTCGTCAGGATAAACTTGTTTTTTTTTTAACCCAACTAAGTGACTAAGTCCTCTTGCTCTAGCTTCCCGATGTGAGAAATTTCACGTGTTATATGTTACGTACTATCTCCGGGTAGTTGTGGACATTATTAGGATTTTGTATGAATGGTGCAGTTAGGGTTGTAACAACATTAAAAAAAATTTCCAGGAGTACATTTTTTTACATGAATTAAAAAGGAAACATTAATCAATCAATTCACAATTTAAATAAATAAGAGTTAATGCTTTTAATCTCTATAATATGAGTATTTCCCTGCTTTTGGTGTAAAGCACTGAAAATCAATGACCATTTATGTGGTTGTCATCTTTGTCAAATTAATAATTTGCTGCATTGTTTATTATCTAATATTTACATAAATTAATAAAAACATTTTACAATAATGGAAACAAACAGTACCTTCTTACAAAATGAGCCACAAGCTTATTTCTTTTAACTCTAATCAGGTTAAAAACAGCATTTCAAACTGTGTCCAGTCAACTGCAGGACATTCAAAGGCAGCCGATGGGGTGTCAGGCCAGTCCAGTACACTGTGTGTATTTGTGTTTGTGTAGGTAGGGGGGCCAGACACCCACATGTCATGCCTGACACATCAGCTTCATCCCCTCAGGCTATCCACCACTAATGCTGCCTATCTCCCGCTTTCTACCCCTTGCCCCTCAAAACCCTCCTCTCCCTCCCCCCTTTACTCACCCGTTCCTTCTGTCACAGTGGTATAATAACAATGGATCACAGCAGCACTGCAGCACAGCCTCAATCACCATAGGATAACATCAGGTGAAACGTGCTGCACAGGAATATATCTTACCTACACTGAACTTGAGCTGAAAAGAGTTCATCTAAGAATGAGCCTATCTGGAAAAAGTACTGTATTAGTTGCAGCTGCATCTCCTGTTGTGATGGTATTTGCAGATCTGAGTGGGTACAGGGGGGGAAACAAGCAAATAGTCATCTAGACAAGACATCCCAAGTCAGTCCACTACTCCCAGCACATTATTCTATAGCAGACTAATACTGAAAGGTGGGGTGTTGGGGGCATTGGAATAGTAATGCTTTGAAGTCTATAACTTTATTCTGGAGAAAAGAAGCACCGCAGTGTTGTTCCACGTCTTCAGATATAAAGGGAAAAAACATAATAACTTCACTGCCCTGTACTAGCTCTCCCCCTTCTCCCGCCCACACCCATGCCTCATCCACCATACACCCACTTCTCCTGCCTCAATCTTTGGTTTCAAAGGAAGCGAATCAGCCAGAAGGACAGAAGGTTATGCATTAGTACTGGTCATTGCTCAAAGAGCGAGCGTTATAAATAATAAAGGCTTGTGAAGGACACAAGGGCTGTGGGATGCATCTCTGGTTCACGCCACACAAGTCAAAGACAAGACTGTAATTTCTATTCCCAAAATGTGACCCTTGCAGCTTCAATTACATCTCGACAACACCAACCGTGTCCATGCAGGAGACCTGATTCCTCTTTGTTAGCACTACATAAAAGGCATGCTGTTATTGGTTACGGAGCACACGCTACACATACATTTATTTTTTGAAAATCATTTCCTAACTTAAAGAATGCGTATTACTAAAATAGATGAATAGTGAAACTCAATTTATTTTCTCCATAGCTGTCTACCTACTCAGCTTATAATACTCTTTTCTTTGCATTTTTTCTACTCAGAGCAAAAACTAAACTTCAACCTTACAAGCAATCGCCAGAACTATCTAGTCAGTTGTTTTTGAAGTTTTATGTGTTGCTCAAAGTCATTTCTGCATAAACAAGCATCCGTGAAACCTGATGACCTTAGCTGTTGTTTGTAATGAAAACATGAAGTCTACTGTGTACTCATCTGCCCTCCCTGTCCTCCATGCCACACAGTGATTGTGTTGCTGTAGCCATGGGCACTGCAGGCACATTAGCAAATGTATTACACCTCCTTTATAGGCATGCATTAAGCTTGTTTTCAAGTTTGCGCAGACAGCTGAAATCCCTATAATGAGATCCACCTCCTGGGTAGAAACTTGTTCCCCCTCTGTCTCCTTTATCCTCTCTTATTTACTCAGCATGGCCCATTCAGCACTGGGTTTGCGCCACTTTATTACTTAACCTCGCCACACAACATTACAAGGCTCTTTGCATCGGCAAGCAGCCTATCCCACCATGCATCCTGCGCACTAAGCTGATTACACAAAAATAATAACAACTCATGCCTCAAGCAGTGCATGTGTGCGTGTTTCAATATACGAAAGAGATTTTTAAACAAGAGACAAAACCTTATCTACCACACAATTTTAAAAAAATGTTAAAACTTACTGAGAGGAAACAAAGATTTAAAGCTTCAGATTTTTTGTGTTTTATCTATTAAAAGTCTTCTTTTTCTCTTTTTATGAGTCACCCCATCTTGTCTTTCATGCACTATATTGCCGAACAAAAGTGTCCAAACCTAAAATGGCAAAACCTTAACAAGTAAAAAGATATGCAGATACCTGTATATGCAAATACCACATTTGTATTTATTAAACCAAAAATGTGTCAAAGCACAGAAAAAGTTTTTCTTTCTGCTTCAGAAGTTTTGTATTTAAAACTTACAACTACATTTAAAAATAGCTTCTGCAATGTTTCATATTATGCAAGAATATACTGAATAATACTGATTAAATGTTACTAAATGCATAATCTACAAATGAAGCGTAATGAGCCTGGAAAAAAATTGAGCCCCACGTGAAAGCTGCATTACAGCAGTTGGGCCATGTGGGATGGACTTTTTATTCTAAATGACCTCCAACATCAGGAATCAATGAAGATTCATGTTGCTCTTTTGGGAAGGGAGGGGTCTTTAGGTGACCTTTGTGAAAAAGTACCACCATTTTGGCAGAATCCGTATAAGTGCAGACCATTTCATGCAGACAGTAAGTGTATGAAATGAGTGCTCCTGTCATTCCAGCATGGCTCTCTTTGACAGCATGATGATAGAAGCGTCACATCCTTGGGAGAGTAAATGCAAACTGACAAGAGATGAGTCTTTGGTTGCTGAATATAATACGGAATTGTGCTCTGAGTGTCTTATTATCTTGTCTGTTGATGTCTGAAAGGGGAGATTTGCTTGAGAAGAGAAGACAGAAACTGTACGCATCCAACACCATCTTGTCCATGAAAATAAAAAAAAGGGGGGAAAAATTGTTGCCCCACTAACCACAGCTTTTCCACCTAATGTCCACTTCTACTTGGAATAAATACAAGGCAGCAGGATGTTTGTGGTGTCTCGTAGCCCCTGTTACTTGAAGTGGAAGACTATTTGCACAGGCAAGCTTTTAGGAGAACGACCCTTTCACCACAGCAGTAAGCATGAGGGGGCTGGCGAAGGTTGACAATATACTGTAGACAAACATGACTGTTACTGCTATTGTCTAACGCTGTCTCACTCCGTCTCATACTGCCACAAACTCTTAGAAACTGTGTCAGGGCACCAATGGTAAAGTCATGCATCAACTTTGTGGAACACAAACGATGTAGAAGGTTCATCATAAAATACAAGTTGGATGTTTCAGAAATGCTGGAGAAAACAAATGCAGATAGAAAAACTTTCTACATTCTTCCTATGGTTAAAAAAAGGTCCTTACACAGCATTTATAACACATTTCATTTCAAACCCAAAACAAAAGAGATCATGCACATCTTTATGCATTTTGTGGGAGACTATAACTTTATCTGAGTTCATCTTAGCATAGTTACAGTTATATAAAAGTAATTTAACCTGATTCAAATCACCTTTTTAGGTAGCTTGTTGTGAATGTCCTTGTATGTGTGTTCGTGTACATGTGTAAATAAACTGCAACTGCCTTTAAGAGAAGTTTTCATTGTCTGCATGATATGGTCATACTTGCATTGTAGTAAGAAAAGTTTATTCATTTTAGTTCTTTGTTGTTTTATGTGATAAGCGTGTTGATTTGTGTGATTGTTAATCTTCAGACTGAACATCAAAGTTGTACTCAATTCTTTCCATCTGTTCTTAAACAAAAAACAAAGCATGTTCTCTTCTCTTGCTTTGTCCACGTGTTTAGAAAAAAGCAAACGTGTAAATACTACTGCTTGTGCTCTGTTCAGAACCACATAAAGAAAATCACTTATATAATGCAAAGCATTGTTCAAATCCCCTGAACAGTTTTCCTTATATAGGTAGCATTTATGTGGATTTTCTACTAGCACAGCTACTGTAACAAAAGAAAAAGATAAGAAAACAAGCTAATGTATCTCAAATAGCAACAAAAGAACAAAAATGCTTAATTTATAAATCTAATATATTTAAATAAAAGGAAATACAGCTTTACCTGCTTTCTTAAATCATTTTATAAAACCACTGGAAGAATTAAACAGCAAAGTTTTACCTTTATGGCCACATCTCTTAGCATTCTGCTGGTTTAGGAAAAGCTGCCAAGAATTTATGAACCTCCCTCTTCTACAGTGAAAAACACTTTGCCACACTCTCCTTGCAATTCCCTGGCATGGCATGTGGGCAGCGGCTCCCAGGTCAAAAATGCTGCTGGTGCAGCCCAAGATTCTGTCACTGGGTACAACCTTCCCCCCAAAATCACAGCTGGACAAACAGGAGTGGCTCCGATTACCCACCTAAATAACTAAAGCTCGTTAAAAAACATTAAGTGGAAACTAATGCAAAAGCTTATTAATATCCATACTTTGGAAAAATGCTTCAACTAAGCATGCTTTACTTTAGGCATTTTCTAATTTCAATAGCTAATTAGGTATGTAATAATAGTAATTAGTTTAAAATATTAGCAGTAAAGCACCAAGCAGTATAGACATACATAAGAGAGAAAAGAGAAATAAAAAGGAGAATGAAACAGGAAAAGACTCAAATAAAATGTGATCAGAAAGGAAGAAAAAAAGAAATTTGATGCTTATTAAACCAAATTGCAGCACTTTTTGAGATAACTACTGCAGTGTGCAGTTCTTGTTTAGAGGACTTGCCTGGGGTTATCTGTAAAATAAGGATTTAAAACACATCTGAACTCTTAACTGATTAGGTTTCAGACAATATTTGGCTCTGCCGCCCCCAAATCCTTTTTTTATTCAGTTGCTCTTGTTTGCAAACTTGTTCCACAGGAACTTTGCCATGCATTTTTACCACTTTGCAGCAAACACTCACCCACAGTAAGTCAGTAAATAAGTCATGCTCATATTCCAATAACAGCTTCATCAAATCCAAACACCGTTTGCTGGATTTTAAGTACCCTAACCCCCAACCCTGACCCCAAAAGAAAACACTCTCACACACAGTAACTGCGTATAAAAACTCTGAAACCTAAACCCACTAATGGCAGACAGGCATGTACACAACTAACAGAGATGGAGGAGAAGACAAACAGATCATTATAGGCTGACATCAAAGTTTAAATCTAAAGCAATTAGAGAAGAATCGTGTCACTTGTCATTTTGCATCCACATGCATGAAAAATTTATAATAGGAACATAACATGACAGAAGAGGTTAAATGATGCAAATAAGCTCTTTAAGTCTTTCAGTTGTATCAGTTTGTATCTACTTCCCACAACATTTTGTCTCCTTTGAGACACTTTGAAATAAAATTGAGTGAAATGATCAAATACTTAGAAATAATTAGAAATAGAAATATTTTAGATTTTCTGACAATGAAGACAAGAACACATAATTTTCTTGACATCATCTATCATATTTGTCATCACCATCATTTGACATCATATATATGTATGTATATATATATAAATTAATTCTGCAGAAATACAGCAGAGGCAAATACATATATTTTAGTCTATTTTTTCTTTAATGAAACCATCTAAAAAATACAAACTTAAGAGCTAAATTACCTTTTGTTTAACAAATTCTAAAGAGAAAATTTGTTAAATGGTTACTTTAATCATTCTGCTTAGACACTCATAACACTGAATAAATTAGTCCACATGAGTGAACCTATTGCAGTTTAACCAAAACAGTTTTAACATTCAATCAATTAATCAGCATCCTGCTGGAGAAGTTGTGTTATTTTAAAAATATCTTAAAGACAACAAAACATTAAGCTAGTTTCAATTCATGAAAAAGCTGCTAGATATTTTTTACATTTAGACATTAATGTTTGAAATAAGTTTATATTAATACAAGTTCTATATTAGAATTTAAATAAAACTGCATGATACTGCAAAACTGTTAAGCATTAGCAAAATGAGAAAATACATTATAAAACTTGTTCGTTTTATAAGATTTTATGTTAAGAAAGCTCATGAAAATCTAATGCAACAAAAGATAGAATAAAAAAAAAAGCACAAGAAAAGCATGTATTTAGTATTAAAAGTATTTTTAAATGCACTCCAAATTAAACACTTCCAGCTGCTTAAAGTCTATTTAACTATCACAAAGTATCTCACTCTATAAACAAAAGGTTTCTCTAAAAACAACCAAAAGTATGTAGCTGAATGAAAGTATTAAAGCATTCATTTACGTGCTTTCTATCCAACCAAAGTGTAAAACTTGCTCATTCAGACACTTAGTTTGTTGCCTGTTGAGCCCGACACCTGTCCCAGCTCTGGAAGCTGCCCATTTCCACCTCACAGCTGCCTAAACCAGACCTTAGTTAAACCACATGCAGCAACTGGTTCATGGAGAATGGACAGACTGGGATGTGTGGACTTACCGTAAAGCTTGTTGGGAGTACCCTCTCTGTCTGTGGACTCAGAGGGCAGGAGCAGGGGCTCGTCGTTCAGATCGCTGTCTGGGGTGGCCGCTTTGTCGTCCGCCCGGAGTTCTGCCGCGCTCATGTCGCTGCGCAGGGAGAGCAGCGGCTTGCTCAGCTGCCCTGTAATCATTGGATCCTGAAGGGAGCTAGGAGCCCAGGTGGGAAACAGGGAGGAAGAGGGGAAAAAAAAGAGAAATTGCCCCTGGTTAGATGTGCTTCAGCGTCTCGCCTTCACCGGCTTCTTCTCTATGTCTCTACTCACTCCCTCTCTCCCCTCATCTTCTCCTTCCTATCGCTCACTCATCACTCTCCCTCTCTCCTGCACCCTCCCTCCTCAGCTCCCTCTTTTATCTGTGGCTGGTGCTACCCCACTGATACTGTCGGCTGCTGCCTTGTGAAGAACTGTTACGGATCGCGTGGCTTTACCATTATACCCTGAAGCCCTAAAACAGTGATACATCCATCTCCAAGGGCTCATTACTACCTGACATGTGCCTCATCTTCAGCAAATACTAAGCTGACAGCAATCGCCAATGAGGTTCAGACGCTGTGCACAGATAAATAAATCAAAACAATCCAATTCTGTATCTAAGAGAATGATATGAGTTACATTCACACCACTGATTATATCAATTTTCACTTAGTTGGGGATACACAATTAGATTAAAGGTGACATCTTTCAGCAGCGTGTATAAAGCACCGAGAACTTACAGCCTGATTTAAACAAGACATGAAGTCACTGATGTTACACATTTTTAAACCAATTATTTAAATTTTTTATCACTGTGTAGAAACTAGGTGGAGCATCATCTACATGACATGATCAGGGTTTTATGTTGGCAGTGAGTGAATGCAGCCAAGTGGAAAAGAAGCTAAAATATAATTACTTAACAAGTTTTTAGACGCATTATAGATGCAAATAGTTCCAGATCAATACATCATTGTCTACATCTTTTTTTTTAATAATGAAGCTTTCTATAAAAAATAAAAAATTCTCTTACCTCAACAAGCTCCAGATGAAGGAATCGTAGAGTTTTCAGAGACTCCAAATGTTGAAATCAGTCAAACTGCAGCTGAAACATGCCACCACTGCTACTGCAGGATTTCTGCTGAACCAAACGCAGCTTCCTCAACCTTCCTATATCTGAATGGGGGACCAGAGATTCAAGCCTGAGGTTACTTCCTAAGATAGACCCTGGAGATTTCACCTCCTCCTTTTCTCTCTCCCCCATACACAGGCTCTCCCTCCTGCTTTCACTCCCTCTGTCTCTTTCCTCTTGTGTCTTCTGACTGGAAAGCTCCTCAGACAGTGTTAACCCCACCTCGGGCTCTGAAGCACAGACACAGAGCAGCAGGACTACGGCCCTCTTTCTTATTTATGAATCAAGTCCAACCTAAATATGTCTAAGCCGGGGACAGGTGACCAGCACATATATAGGCGTGGAAAGGAAAAGGAGGGCGAGACTTGTCTTACCCTGCACCCATCAACAGCCCGCCATTTCAATCAGGGTGGTCGATGAATTGCTACCCAGAGGGGCCTTTTTAATGTGCCCATCAAAGGAATCTGCCCCCTCTGATATGACACGTGATAATCTATGAAAATGTTAATCAATAGAAGTAGTTTAAGCTGTCGTTTAAAAAAAAAACGTGAGCCGACTGGTCAATACTCATATCCCTGCTAACAATGTCACTAGTCATCAGAGCTTCATTTGTGAAGCACTTAAATGTGGGACACTGCACATCAATGCTCCTCTCTGCCCGCCGAGGTAAACACATTTTCCCCTCTGTCTGAGCTTGGCCACACTCTGCATGCATTTGGGCCCACCCCCACCTCCTACCGCCTCTCTTTTGAGTTGCTTGATAGGTCCACTGGAGGGCAAAATTAATACCTAATTGAATCTTGCAGTCATCAAAATAATCAATAGTTTTTTATTATTTATTCTTCACAGTCTGTTGACTGTTTGAAAGCTCAGAGGGACAGCAGAGAGCACAGGCAGCCCTGAATTTTCTACCGTTTCACAATGTAATTTTCACTGGGGCATGAGAGTTTGCAAGACTTATAAAAAATGAGAGCAGTGGTTTTTGTCAGGAGGAGGGGAAAAAATAAAGGAAAAATGGGAATCTTTGCCCCAGCAGCTACGATGAAAAATAGAATAAACAAGCTACTGACACTTCAGAGAAGGGCAGGGTCCTTTCTGTCCATCCCTCCATCTTTTTCCCTTTCCCCCTTTTCTTCTTATTTCATCATATCAGGAGTGTGGCGGTACCTCTCTAATGCTGGCATTTCTCTTCCTGACAGACTCCAAACAAGTGCTGGGAATGAGATCAGGGCTCTAATCTTCCTCTGGCCTCAAAGGCTCCAGGATAAGAAGGCGACACATCTCTCACTATCTTACCCAGCTGATAATTACTTTAAAAAAACAGTGTTAACTATTCGCAATCATGTCACCTATTTGGATATTTTTGTTCATTTAAGGCATGGAAATAAAGTAAGTAATGAGATGACTTTATAATAGTAAAACTATATATTTAGTTTTTTCTTTATGTCCTATTATTGGTGCTGATAAGAGTTGACATGACAAATTGATTACAGCTACAGACCCTTGATTAGAACAATAATGTGTACTTGTACCTTTTTTACTAGGCCTGAGCGGACAAAAGAGATAAATTTCCCTGATGTCTGCTCCGTTCCCTCAGTCTGACCACAGCTCAGGAACAGGTTCCAGAAACAAGAAAAAGCACTTGCTGCACCCCTTTACCTCCCACATTTAACACATACCTTCAGTGGTTAGAGAATCAGTGGTAAGGAGAGATATCGTCATCAGAAATCCAGGCAAAGGGCAGGTTGTCTAGCAGACTCAATGGGAGGATGAGAGATTACAGGCTGTGATTAAACAAAGAAAATGACATTATTACTTATTCTAATTGTCATATTATAGTTTTATTTAATTGACCAAGATTTCTGATATTAATTCATGTTTATGAAAGGCCCATACCATATTAGTAGTTAAAGTTAACAAAGCCTTGCATCGGTCTTTGACAAACAAAAGTCTTTCTTTACTGCTCAGAGTTAAAATGAAGAGATGCAATACATTTACTATTATGTTTAATTAAATCCCTATTAGTGTGAAATTAAAATGGACAAATAGACGCTGTAGTTAAAGAGTGTAAAATACATATTTGTATTAGAGCAGCTACGCTCAGTTAGTCAATAAGAAGTAAATCAGCAATTATCTTGATGGTTGACTCATCCTGTTAAAGAGCAGAACATTTCCAGCTTTCTAACTGCTGTCATAAATAACAGAAAATTGAACATGTGGGTATTAGATTGATGCTCTCTTAAATCAAGCAATGCATATATCAGCTTGAGTACCCTGGGATATTAGGATTGCCTGAATTTGAATGAAGAATTAGTTAAGAAAACTGGCAGATAAATTAAATTCTGCCACAAAAACTCACTTTGGTTTGACATATTATTAATTTTAATTACATTCAACATCTTATTTCCCATTTTAATCAAGCACAACAAATACAAGGTCTACACAAAGCAACAGCAAAGAAATGACACGTTCTGTTACACATTAAACGAATCATATTTTCTCAAATCTACAGAAGATTAAAACGTTTTTCAGTTTGATGATCTCTGTGGCTTACTGGTGATGTTGCATCTCTTTAGTTTCTGAATGACAATGTAAATCTTGGCGTCAGCAGACGAGTAACCGTGAATGAGAAGATGCTGCTGCACCTGAGATGTAGAAATGCTTTTAATTCATCCATAATGCTTCTTCTGGTTTTCTGTTCTAAATCTTTGTGATGTTAAACCTTGTATTTGCTTTACCTTTTTATGGTATTGATAAAAAAAAGTAGGTCTATTCCAAGTACACTTATCAGATATCAATCTTATCACCTTTATTAGTTTTGCCGAGGTGGTATATAGTTGGTTTGGTGTGTTTGATGGCAATATTAGTATTTGTATTTAAAGCAGAAAAATGGTGCCAAATCAAGTAAATGTCATCAGTAACTGTTTTGTTTATATCATATCAATTATCCATTGATATGCCAGTGTGCTATGCAATTGTTACAATATGGACAATGCAAGTAAACAATTACTGATAAAAATATTACATATTGTTAAATACATAATACAGATAATGATTATAATAATAATAAATCTGTTTTATGTGAGTCTCTTGCTCAGATTTTTACAAGTAACTTGTGAAAAAAACATGTTGAAACAATCAAACATACTTGTGTTGTGATGTATTCTTATCTCAAAGGTGGTGTGTTTATAAATGACTGTTTAACAGCTTTAATTATATTATATTTAATATATTATATAATATGTAGGATATCAGTCTTAACCAACAATATGCAATAATCTCATGGGGATTTTTATAAAATTATACTTCTGTTGCTTTAGTGACACTGATGTCTAATATATCCTAGATGATGAATTGTCTCCCCCTTAGGGTTATTAATTAAACTGTTCCCCTACCTAATGATGTAAACAAATCTTGTGCAGTTTTAAAAAAGCCTCCTTATTCATGCAAATGTTAACCAGTTAATAACGTTTGTGATTAGCATCAACTTTTGTGTAAAATGACCTAATCTGCTTCCAAAGTATACACCGTGGAAGATTGGGCCTCTGAACAACGTGGTCAAAACTCAAGATTAATTGCTATTCCGAGCGTGTTAACATGATCAACAGTTATGCTTCTCTCATCCACTAAAGCTAAAATGCTCCCCAGCGGATGGTCGGTGGGTCAGTGAAGGCTGAGGGCTATCAAAGCAGTGTATTAAAAGGAGCTCTTTGAAGCTTGTAAACCACGGTGCCCAGCAGGTCCACAACAGATAGGCTCCTCTTATTGGTCAGGTGTGTGTGTGTTTTTTGCTCAATCGATCCGCAAAGCTGACATTCTGGAGCATCAAAGCTTTCAGTGCACTAATCTGACTCGTCCTATGAGGGCAACGGTTGTTTTTATTATTTTTCCATTTTTGTCTAGATGCTTATACCTCAGAGGGCTCTTGCATGCTTATGATGTGAAAGTGCGTAAAGCATGCGGTTTAATGATTTCATACAAAATCAAGCTCAGGTTGTATTTTTCAACCAATAAATAATGCAAAACTATAGAGAAGGACTGAAAAACAGAGAATCATAGGAACTATCCACTGGACATCCACCGGCAGCAGAAGAGTGACACCGCAGAGATTCACACACGGCTGCTCCTCAAAGTCAGTTTCCCCTCACAACGTCTCTGGAGACCTGTGCCACATACACACTCATGAAAGGTGTGAAAATCTGATTTCCCAAAAAGGATCGGTAATTCTCTGTGAGGGTGGAAGCCGCAATCAATAAATCATTGCTAAGCAGATTGTAAAGAAAAGAAAAAAAAATTCCCCCTTGGTATCAGTGCATTAGGATTCTCCTGAGGATGGATGAGGCAAGACGGAGGTGTGAGACAATCTCAATAAAGAAGAGGCAAATCATACCTCTGGCATTCATCTGGACTATGTGGCTGTCAGCAGCGTGAAGAAGAACCAGAGAAGCCAGGTAACATCTGACGGGTTCCATCTTTTGTGGAAACAAACTATGTTTACGGAAGAAGTGACCAGTGTCTTTTCTATTTTCCTCTCTATACAATAAAACAGCATTTTATACATTTCACTCCAGATCATAGTCAGCTAACAACTGCCAGTGATCAATATAAAAGTGGTCATGCTGCACAGTAAATCGAAGAATCAATTAGTTCATCATTTTTATACTAATGCACAAATCAGAAAAGATTTCTTGCAGTGATATTGAAAATCAGTGGAGGATGTTATTACAGTCAGCAAAAATAACTAAATAAATACAATCTGGAAAGTCAAAATATCTTTCTGGGCACAGACATGCAACAACTCCCATTTATCCCACATGGCACCAAGATATCCAAATGAACAGACTCACACAAAACAAAACAATATATAAAAAAGATCATTAAGATGTTAAATGTGTGGTTATTTTGCATCATGGCCACTTTGGAGATATTTTGCATGAGTTGAAGTCTCATTAACTCTGTTTCTTCTCTAGTTTTGATGACTTTGACATTATTTATTGATCTAATTTGAGGTTGTTTTCAAGCCAAGTGACAATATTTTTACATTTTCCTGATTCTGTGGCACTTTGTGATAAATGCATAGATGTGGCCATTTGTTTCACATTCTGACCTTTCTGAAAAGTTATCATAGTCATTCTGTGCACCTCTGAGGATGTTTTTATACCTCTAAATCTAAACTTGGTTTTCTTTTTGGAAATAATATGTCAATTTGTGGTGATGTTATTGTGATTTTGTGTCTAAATCTTTTATCTTCCCCCCCAAACATCTTATTTAAATGATCACATCTCCATAACACCTGGGATA